>JACEIK010001453.1:129237-177123 GCA_018107945.1 Datura stramonium | reverse complement strand
CTACAACATATAAAATCATCATTTCTATTTGAGAGCATAAGTCGTAACACCGTATGACGAGTATACTTGCCACGGATTAAGCCTTACATACCTCAACTTTTGTTTCCTAAATAACCACCTAGTTTTAACTTGTATTTGCCAGCTCTCTTCAGCTGTAACCGTTATACTGGGAGGAAGAGACGAATTTCAATACCAAATTCGGCATAAAACGGTAACTTTTAATACCAATATTGACTATACTTTAAATTAACGAAACATAGACGAAAATGTATTATTTTCCGAGAGTTCAGAAGGGAGAAATGCTTACTTGAAGCCTGTGATTGTATAGAAATCAGTTTGGAGCAATTCCGACAACTTTTGCTCGGTGGGGTTACGATTTGCCGGGCGAATTTCAGGAAAATAACTTTGTAGTAATACTCCCTGCGGGCTTAAACATCGATACCCGAAGTTAATTTAAATTTGGACTTGGACGGCGTTTGGCAGCGTAAACCGACGAAAATTACTTGAATCCTTTGTGTTCCCTCTTCTCTGGCCGTGAGTTTAAATTGGGAAATGATTTAAATTGTGAAGAGGCCTTTATCTACATTCTTGGGCGGTGGCACGGGGTGTGCGGCGTGCCCTCCATCGCGCCACAATTGCCCCGCGTCGTGCCTCCCATTGAGACAGCAGGCCTGGCGCCCCACGCTGGCCAATGCACTAATGCCTGGCGCGTCAAGCTGGCCCTGTGCGCACGGGTCCCGTCCGACCCTGCTTCCGAGGATTTTTCCCACACGCGTCAAGCTCTTCTTACTTGTCACCGATCTGCGTGTACGCTTACTAATTTTTAACATTTACGGGGTATAACACTCCCCTTTTGCCGTTATCGTCACTTGGCTTGACATTAGATTTGAATTTGAATTTAGTAAAATGTTCTAATTGATTTATAACTTTTTGAACAAAATTTATCTTTTGCATTCAGTTAACTTTTCATTTTCTGATCTTATTTTCACATAAAATATAATTTAAATTTCTTGAAAATAAATACCAACTGAAATTCCTACTGAACAAACAATGCACTAAAACCTTATTAGAACATGTGTATTTGCACCAGTTCAACTTGAATTTTTACGTATGAATAAAGATGATTTTCCCTTATTTTGGCAATCAGTTTTCTAAATTCTGGATATTTTTGTCAACAAAAAAAATCAAGCTTTTGTGTTATTTGTTAGTGCACTTTGAGTTCAAAGAAATTATTGATGCTTGAGGTACTGCTACATCAACAATAGGTATATCTATTTTATCTTGAGAGAAAATAATCTAAAAACTCAAGTACAATGAGGGGATTAAAATTCTTTAAAATACACAATAAATTTTGTGATCTCGAATTTTTTATTATTATTTTTTATTTTGATATTTCTGATTTACTATTTTAAACCAAGGAGGATAACATATATGCAATATACTGTGCTAACATCATGTGAAGTCATCGTGGTAAGTGACTGATCTCAATGGAATCTTTTTTAGTAGATTTTTGAAAAAAACAGACAAAGTACAAGTTATGAGTTTCAAAAGTTATTTAGATTAGAAATAAGTTGGAGCTGCCTATTTAATCTACGTTCAATGTCTAATATGGAAGAAACATGTTCCAATTAAGCTGAATCCCAGTTTCTCACACTATAGAATGGAATTAATGAATTTTGATTAAATATTTTACCATAGTTATTAATGAATTGGTTTAAATTAGAAGTTGAGCAAACAAATCAACATTAGAAATAAGTTGAGCCAAGCCTATTTAATCTATGTTCAATGTCTAATATGGAAGAAACATGTTCCAATTAAGCTGAATCCCAGTTTCTCACACTATAGAATGGAATTAATGAATTTTGACAAATATTTTACCATAGTTATTAATGAATTGGTTTAAATTAGAAGTTGAGCAAACAAATCAACTAATTTAGTGTTTGACATCCAATTTTAACTATTCACATTTTTTATTTATAATAAGTAAAAAAAATAAAAAAAATAAAAAAAATAAAAAAAATAAAAAAAATAAAAAAAATAAAAAAATTTTTTTAAAAAAACTATTTTTAGATAATACTTTGACATTTTCATTTGGAAAAGTCCTATATATATATGTTGTATTATATATTGTGATTTTAAATATTAAAAACGTCTACTAAAAAAATCAATTGTATTTTTGTGACAAAATAGGTATTTTAAGTACGTATTTTGGATTGGCTAATTTTAGATCGATTATAATTTGAATACTAAATGATCTATATTTTGTAAATAAATATTTTATTTATTTAAGATCGAAAACTTAATTAAATTAATTAATTAATAATTCATATTGATTTTTATTTATTAATTTCTATGAATGAGATGATTATACAATTTAATTGATTTCAAACTTTTACTAATTAATGAAATTTTATTAAGAAAATACTATAATTGAAATAAATGTGACTTTATTTAAATCGCAAAGGTCACGCCCACTCTCCGGGGTATGACTGCACTCCGGTGCCCCGGTAGGATCCGCTGATCAAGCACCGGTAAGCCTAGGCACGTCAGGTGCCTCGACTAGCTCTATTTCTCGAGAGTCCGAAACAGCGGGCTATATAACGGCCGTGAACACACTCTCCTACGATCGGGCCTATAGCCACCGTGCCTCGTAATAACAATGCAACTGCAACATACTCATAAAGAAGGAACCTATGCGTCGACAAGGCCATCATGCCGTCTAGTCATATCAAACTCAACATAGAGAATACGAATAACTACGTGACCGACGAGGCTACCACTACTGTCGGGGTTATGGCCCCACATGACCAGCATAAACAAAATACTAAACAACTGAACACGGCGTGCCCGCCTCACACGACCTGGCCAACCGAATTGTGGAGATAAATACATACACCGGCAAGCCTCTATGAGTAATGATAGAAATGACGGGATAGGCCCCGACCTACCCATACTGTGTGCCAATAAGGAAAAGAGCTACACTGAAATCGTAGTTCGGATGACAGGAGCCGATGACTCTATAGTCAAGTCGGAATCACGAGGGATCAGCTTCTCCTCTATGGGTACCTGCAGTAAGTAATGCAATAACCAATGGGCGCGCATGCGCTGGTACCGAGTATGCAAAGCAACCGACAACAATACAAATGAATAATAAACACATAACTAGCAAATGTCACAAAGCGTGAGATAACCGAATCAAGAGACCGAAGGGAATCAAATGCTTTCGTACCGTGGATAGGGCAGGAGCGTACCGTAGACGCGGCTCGTCGTCTTTTTTAACTAGTATTTAAAAATATATATACATGTAGCAAACAAGAGCCAATACTAACCCCCTATAAGCCGATGGCGCCAAGCAAGCAACAATCTATATACCCCTATCCGGTAAAACCACCCAAAATTAAGTCACTCCTCTCATCTACTAACTACGAGCACGCGCCCCTAGGTCTCCCGCCGTGTCATAGCCGCCGATATAAATAATCGTGTCTGAGTCCGGAGGACTCATACTGTATTTGTATCTGTAATAGAATCTCGTACCGCTTCCCGGGGCGCTAGCGCTACTGTGGCTTTTTGTATAATAGTGCCGATTTCACCCGATATGGGGAAAGCTTCATCCCATCTTCGTCCAAACTGGGACCCGCATGCCAATACTTGGAGTGACGTAAACCCACCCGGCTCAGTGGGCGACACGATTACCAACCCAGGGGAGGCGAGGACGCCAATAAGGTGCCCTCACGACACAATCAAGTGTCAAATAATAATAAGCACATATATAGCAAGCATGTTTAACCAAAATACTATCTCGAATTTCCGATTTCTTATTCCCGATCTCTTTCTGTGTTTATCTCATTCTCATACTGTTTTTATACTGGAATCTGTGATCATTATCTAACTGCATGGCTAATCTCAGAGCTAAGATATCATCTCGTCTGTATGGCTAATCTGTAGCCAAGATATCATCTGTCTGTTTGGCTAATCAGAAAGGCATACTATCTGCCTATCTCGATTTACTTTTTACTAACTCTTTTATTCTAAATATCTCAGATTATATTATTCTAAAAACATGCTTAAGTAATCACATAATCGGCTATACTCGAGTCCGGAATGCTAACTCGCCATTTGGCGACGATTTACTATCTTTCCTGGACTCAGTACGATATAACAACGCAAACAAGACTTACCGAACTTGCACAATACTCATCATTCAACTGGAGTTCATGATGAGTCTACTATGATATACAAGGATAAAGCTAATAACTTGCCAAAGAAACTCGCTTACATACCTTAACCCCGAGTTATCCGACCATCTACGAAGCTCGATCAGCATCTACCTATTTCTCCTCAACTCCATTCACATACACGTCAATTAGTACTAAATACATCACTATTATGAAAGACAACGCTACTTTCGATATATTTCATAGCCTAAACTTAGGCTTATCAAAAGATGGTCAAAAACTTGCCATTTTTCGGAAGGTCCGTAAGGGAGAAATATTCACTTTAAGGCTAGGAAGAATAATCGACACTAATTCTGGAGCAATTCCACTTACCTAGCTTCTTGGTAGCCTGACGATTTGTCGCCGAATTTCGCGAAACTAAACTGTAGGAATGCTCCTCGTCGCTAAATACCTCTGCAGATTCGAGGTTAATTTGGATTTGGACTACGTTGAGATGCTGTAATCGATCGATATTTTATATTACCTGCGGCTTCCCCTGCTTCTCTCGCGATTCTGGAAATTATTATGAATATACCGAATTAAAACCGAAGTGGGGATTTATATACTTGGGCCGGACAGGCCCAACGTGTCACGGAGCCAACGCGCGGAGGCCCCGCCTCCGTGACACGCCGCATCGCGGAGGGGCTCTTCCCACCTCCTTCCGTGATGGTTCGATGTGCTCTCTTTGTCTAATCTTTTCCCGGGTCTTTTATAGCATACTTCCAAATATGCTTAACGAACACGTGAATAGGCCATCTATGTGCCGGAATTTACTGGGGGTGTACATTCTCCCCCCCTTAAAAACATTGGTCCTCGAATGAAGACTGCTGTCTAGAGGACTTTTCAACTTACCCAACTTATTTCTAGGAAAATTTTGGCAGAGTTTCCTCTATAATATGGATCATCCCAAAAATAATAAAAAAATTAAAAAAATTAAAAAAATTAAAAAAATTAAAAAAATTAAAAAAATTAAAAAAATTAAAAAAATTTTCATTCATACATATACAAATTCCAAAATAATCGCATAGATAATAATACTAGCATACCTGTTGTCGCCTGACTAGGTCTGAAACAGGTGAGGATATTCCGATTTTCATATCTTCCTCCGCCTCTCCCACATCATCTCTTCTCGCCTCGTTACGCCACAAGATTTCCTTGATGTATCTAAATATCTTTTTAATGTCTCAATCTACGGATCTCGGGTCTGCCTAGGATAGCTACTGGGAACTCTTCGTAGGCCAGCTCTTCAGTAACTCGGATATCCCCGGATCGACTCCCGCCTCGGACGGGTCTCCTATGCATTTCTCAACATGGATACATGAAAGACCTAGATGGATGGATTCTAACTCGGAGGCAAGTTCAACTCATATGCCACTGTGGTCTATCTTTCATCAATCCATAAGGCCCAAAAAATCTTAGACCGAGCTTACCTTTCTTGCCGAATCTCACCAATTCTTTTCATCGGAGATACTTTCGTAAATACCACTATTCACATCAAACTCCGTGTCTCGCGCCGTACACCGCATATGATTTCGCGCTCGTGCAGTTAGTAGGCGTTCTCGGATAAGCTTTACCTTCCTCTCGACCGTTGAATAATGTCCTGCCCAATCAATGCGATTCTCCTACTTCAAACCAGCCCAACCGACGATCTACTTTCGCCCATATAATGCCTCGAAAGGCGCCTATCCGGATAGGGCCGAGTGATAGCTATTATAAGCAAACTCGATTAGAGGCCTTTTGAATCCAGACGTACCAGCGGAGGACCAAGAAACTACTCTCGACCCGTACATCTGTAATAGTGACAATGGTATTATTGAAACTTGCTACAAATGCTCATCCCAACTACCACCAAAATCTAGCACATACGCCCGTAGTATGTCCTCGAGCGTCCTAATAGTGTGTTCAGCTTGTCCATCTGTCTGAGGGTTGAATGTTGTGCTCAAATTAATCTGCGTACCTGCATCTCTCTAAAACGACCGCCAAAATCTAGCCGTAAACCGTGCTCCTTTGTTTGAAATAATAGATACCAAGTATTCCGTGTAATCCACTATTTCTCCATATACAACTCAGCATAATCTTCGGCCGAGAAAGTAGTTTTCACCGGCAGAAATAAGCTGATTTTGTCAACCCCACAACTATCACCCATATGTAATCATGTCTATGTCTAGTAACGGTAAACTCGCTACAAAATCCATATTCATCAGTTTCCCATTTCCAGTAGAGGCACAACTATGTCCCGAGTTAACCCGCCTCGGTTTCTAGTGTTCCGCTTTCACTACGGTGCTTAGGACACTCGGGCTACAAATTCGCAATTTCTCTTTTCATACCTCGCCACCAAAAGAGTTCTTTTTGATATCATGGTACATTTTTGTCGCACGGGTAAGAGAATAGCTGCGTAATGTACCTCAATATTCATAACTGCCAAGGACTTCAAAACATCCGGAACACAAAGATGACCTTTACAACGCAAAGACTCCATCCTCTCGTTATCTAGAAATCAGCGCTTCTCGCGGAATACTCGTCCTTAAGCCGACCAGTCGATCTTCATATTGCCGTTCTTTCACTTCCACAACTAATGATGACACGGCAAAGTTGTTCTGAATTACCGCCTGTCCTCTATTTCTGTCACACAAACGGCTAGTCAAGCACCGATGTATCTCCCGACCAACTCCCACGCTTTCGGGGCTGCAATACGCCAAACTTCCCATGGACTTACGGCCGAGAGCATCTCAAGCATTACATTGGCCTTCCCCGATGATACAGAATATCCACATCATAACTTTAATAACTCCAACCGGGACACACGCAGATTCGCCTCCTCCTGGTGAAGATAATTGTAGGCTCTATGATCTGTGAAAATATCCACATGATCGCCATACAAGTAATGTCTCTATCTTTGCGACATCATGCTAACTCCGTGTCGGGTAGGGTAATTCTTTTCGTGTTTCCTCAATCACCGAAGCATATGCAATCACCTTACCATGCCGCATCAACACGCAACTCCAACCTAATGCCTGATGCGTCGCAATATAATGAATAACCTTTCGTACCTTCCGGCAATGCTAACACTCGGGGCGAGGTTAACCCGTCTTTCGCCTCGAGCTTTGTTTCGTATGCCTCTCGTCCACTCAAACTTATCGCTCGCGTAAGTTTGGTCGAGGTGCAGCTATAGTAGAGAACCCTTCAAACAAACCTCCCCGTAATATCCTCGCAACTTTAAAATTTGCGACTGGCCGAGTGTGGTAGGCCTAGGCCATGTTTTGATCGCTTTCTATTTTCTCGCGTATCAACCCTATACCAAAGATCCGACAATGTGCCTCCCAAGAAGGCTACTCGAGTTGCTTCAGAATTCACACTTGGAGAACTTAGCATATAATCGATCTGGCCTCCTAAGAATCTCTGGAGCACCGTCCGTAAATGAGCTCGTGATCCGCTTCGCAGCGAGAATAATTGCATTATCATCAATAAACACTATCACGACTGTGTCCAGTATGGTCTGAAAATACTATTCATCAAGTCCATAAATATTGTCGGGCATTCATAACCCAAAGGACATAACTAGAAATTCAAAGCGTCCATATCGTCCCGAACGCCGTTTGGGAATGTCTCTTTCACGTACTGGAACTCGATGATATCCGACTGCAAGTCAATCTTAGAGAAGTAATTTGACTCCCTCGTAATTCAATCAAATAAATCATCTATTCTTGGGAAGCGTGTACTTTTCTTTATTGTAACTTTATTCAATCGCCGATAATCTATACACACATACTGAGCGAGCCATCTTTCTTCCACACGAACAATACTAGAGCACCCCATTGAGAGATGTTGGGCCTGTTGAAACCTTTATCTAGCAAATCTTCAACCGCTCCCTTTAACTCGAGCCTGCAGAGCCACACGACATAGGGAGAGGACTTGATATGGGCCGAGTGCCCGGTAACAAGTCGATAGCAAAATCTATTTCCTTCGTGGGAATACTGTAACTCATCTCGGGAAACACATTTGGAATCTGCCTACCACCGGAATGATCGAGTGTCGAGACTCTACCCGAACATCCTGAACCCCGACTAGGTGGTAAATACATCCCTATTTCAATTTCCCTCATCGAAGGTAGGAAATAAACCTTACTTTTGGTGTAGCCGTGCCGCCTTTCCACTCCCGCACCCGCCTCTCCCGAAAAGTGGAATTGGACCGTCTTGGACCAACATTCTACATTGGCATAGCACGGCACTAACCAATCAATACCCATTATGGCATCGAAGTCAATCATTTCTAGCTCTACCATATCTACAATAGTCTCCGGCGATCAAGAACCTCTACCGTACACCTCGATAAATTCCCGCTAGCTATAATGTAGTCACTGACGGGTGGGATACCGAAAAGGGCTGTTGTAACAACTCGCGTGATATTAAACTTCGTATACAAATGGGGTAATATATGACAAAGAGTGGATCCCTGATCAATTAGTACATAAGCAGTGCATGAACAGATAGTCATCATACCTGGTACTACATCCTGGAGATTTCCCGAGTCCTCGTCTCCTCGGTAGTGCATGTGGCTGGAGCCCGCACTCCAACCGGAGGCTCGATCACTCGGCTCGCCTCGCGAGCCCGAGGGCCCACGCCGCCAAGGCTGCTGGAGCTCAGCCCTCGCGGATCCCCTATCCCGACTATCTCCGCCCGCTACCCCCTACCGAACAATTCTCATCCGATGCCCCTCCCGCCCGCAAATAAAACAATTCCCGAGAAGCCATATCTATAAGCTCGTGTGAGGTCTGGCTGCAATTAGGCGTGTGGGGGTGCACCGCGCCTACTCTCCCCGTCTCTCGCCGCGGGAATCTACTGCTCTGTAACTTCCACCAGCTCCGACCGCCCCGACGAGCAAATCTACCGTCGTCGCCGTGTGGAGGTGGGGGTCTAGGGGATCTATATGTCAATCGGGGCTCGGTCCTCTCTCTCAACCTCCCTTTGCATCTCGCCTCGACCTCGTCTCTCGCGGCGCCTGCCTCGATTCGCCCCCGTCTACCGCCCGTTGCCGCTGTCTAAGGCCCTCAATGGCTCGGGAAAGCAAAAGGCCTCGTACTCAGGCAATATCCATATCCTCTTCCTCGTAACGAGCCGCCATGCATGCCTTAGTATATTCTCAGTTCGTACCCATAATAAATCGTGGAACTGGACGGCATAGTATCAACAAAAAGCCGGAGCATATGCCAAGGAGTCAAACTGTAAAGCATATTCTCGTACGCTCCTCTCCCCGCTCTAAATGCAAAATCGATCCATCCGGCTCCTGCCGAATCTCTCGGGGCAAGTAACGGTCCAGAAGGCCTCCCGAGAAGCCGGTCCAGCCGGGCAATATCTCCCCTCGGGACCTTTCCCAACTCTTGTACCATAATACAACTATGTCCCGCAACCGAAACACTACCACCTCAACTGATTCCTCAAGGGGCTCTACATGCATAACTCGGAAAATTCTCTCCATCCGATCTAAAAAGTCCTCGGGGGTCCTCTCACGATCCACCCCGTGAACCGTGGGGACCCATACAAAACTCCCGACCTAGAACTACCGATCCACTTGACGGCTCTACTACTATAGGTGGCACCGACCGGCACCGTGTGGCCACTGTCATTTGTGCCAACATAACTACAGCCGCTGGCGAACTTCCCGGGTTCATGGCGAAGGCATGTGAGCTATCAAGGTGTAGTGCCCAAATGGCCCGATGTGAGGGGGACTGGGCGAGAGGGTTGTGATGAAGCCTCTATATCGCTCTCGTGACGGCCGACTTGACTCGAAACCGAGGCATCCTCCGCTAGTGCCTTCTCCCCGCGCCGTAGCCTAATCTTCGCCAAGGGCGTGGTGTCGCGGGTCCTGCCATTCTTATCTCGTAGACAAAGAATGTACAAGTTTTAGGACTCAACCCTATATTGTACCATGCTCTATAGCACGACCGAATGAGAAGGAAGAGTAACCATCCTATCATGCCTCGCACCTTTCCCCGCCTATAGTATGTGGTGCACACTACATCCATAGACAAGACTTACTTAGCACGCTTGCGTATTCCCCAGATACGACCGCTTCCGATACTTGCCAAGTTTGTCACGCCCTGTTCCTCCGGGGTATAATCGGCACCTAGCACTGGGTAGGACTCCGGATCAAGTAACTGCAAGCCTAGGCACGTCTGGTTCCCGCCAGCTCTACTTCTGCATTTGAAACAAAGGGCTATATAACTACTGTGAAATGTAGCCTCCTACTGACCAGGCCTATAGCCACCGTGCCTCGTAATAACAAATGCAACCAGAACATACTCATAGCAAGGAACCTATGCGGGCCGACAAGGCCACCATGCTATCAGTCATCCGAAACCTGGGCCATAGAGAATATCAATAACTACGTGGCCGTCAAGGTCACCACTATTGTCAAGCCATGGCCCCACACGGCCAACACAAATAAAAAACTTATAAAATAAGACATACACGGCTCACACGACCGGCCCAACTGACCACAGTACATAAATACATAAAATCAAGCCTCTATGAGTAATGATAGAAATTAAGGACAAGGCCCCACCTACCCATACTGCATAATAAGAGAAAAGAGCTAAACTCGGGAAATCGTGCTCCTGATGACAGGAGCCGATGACTCTATAGCTGGCCGGAATCACGAGGGATCGCCTCCTCGTCTATGAGTACCGCAGTAAATAATGCAACACTTCCAATGGGCGCGCATCAGCTGTACCGAGTATGCAAAGCAAATCAATAATACAACTAAAATAATAACAAACTAGCAAAATGCCGAATAAAGGTGAGATAACCTAATCCTCAAGAGACCGATATGAACCGAATCGGGCCAGGTTGTGATAGGGCGGTGAGCGTACCTGTAGACGCTGGCTACCGCATTGCCTATTAACTAGTATATATAACACATAAATAGATATACATGTAGCAAGTAAGAGCCAATAATACTGTCAAAGGGTTTCATTTTTCCTTCCGGAGAAGCGGGAGTCGACATTGACAACTCTTAAGGGTTTAATGTATTGAAGAGTCGCCACCTAACGAATTTAAGGTGGTAGACACCATTCTAAGCTAAATTTACTTTAAGTAACTGCAGTCGGGTAAGGGCTTTAATTACCTCGAAAGGAAGGTGTTAGGCACTCTCGAGGTCCACAAAATGTGGTTCTTACCGTATCATTAAATGGGGGATTTTACTAAGTGAGCAAATAAACTTATTTTATTTTATATTACTTAAATTAAATTGATAAAAGAATAAATAATTAAATAGCTAATGCAAGTAAAAGAAATTTAAGCAAACTAAAATCTAAAATAGTTTATCAATAAATATAAAATTTTTAAGTTTTTAATTTTTTAATAATTAATATTAAAAACAAAATAACAATTCATTAAAATACACACGACAAACAAACAAATATTTATTTATTTTAATTATGGGGCCGAGCCTCAATAAGGCGCCTACGTATCCCTTAAGGGAATCGGGCCAAACGAAGCCCCACGTTTAGAAATGCTTGACCTAATGGGACTACCAGTGCAACTTAAATAATATTTGCAATCTTTTGAATTGCTCGATTATCTGAAATGAGCACAACTATCATTTCCCGACTACCCGCCTAGTTGATTAATTAACTTAAACTCTCTATGTGATATACTATCGTCCTAGTATTTGCCTACCCGCACCAATCTTAAAGTCCGAGAGGCATCGACGACTAATTTTGGATTTTCGTCTAAAAATCCTATGGTTAAAAAAAAAAAAAAAACGTCAAGCAAAACAAATAGATTTTAAGACAATTTAGTAAGGTTTCACATATGCCTCTTTATAACCTATGAGCAGATTTCTAAAATGGAGCAAGTGATCTTATAAACATTACCCTAACACGAATATGCGTATTTCATGTATAGCACAAATTTGAAATAAATGCAAAATCATAGATTAAAGAAAATAAAATTAATTGTAAAAATAGAGGTAATTTCAAAACACATCTTAAATGATTTAATGAAATGAAACTTGTAAACGTAGTACAAGCCTAAAAATGAACGCAGCAATGTAGATTAATGAAAACAAAACATAAGTACAGGGCAAAGCTAAAGAACAGATGAAATAAAATGCGTAGTTTGAACGGTAGCGTATAATTTAAATTAATATCTTTAACCTAGCATGATTTCTATATTTTAAGAGAGATCTTGCGCGCATTATTTAAATCCTATAAGCGTAATTTATAGATTAATCTTAATAGCTACAAGCAATGTTTAAGAAGTCTAAACATAAAACATACTTTAAAGTAAACTATTTAAAATCTATAGGCATGACATCTTAGCATAAGAATAAATCCTATATGCATATTTTGATGCACAAATATCATGTTTATACATATGGCACATAAACATGTATATAACAATCGCACATATAAAGAAGTGATCCTATACAATATTTGTCTAGCACTTCCTAATAATTTCATGCAAATAAATTTTACCGATTCCAAATTATTTAGGTATAGAAGAATTTATTCATGTCGGAAAATTGGGCTTACTTTTTTAAGTAAAAAAATTGAGGACATAAACACCTTTAAAACCATACTATTCAATGTATCCAAACATGGGCGTAAATATTATAAGCATGAAATCTAAGTGATGATGAGCAATTAAAATGCAAGAAGCTTATGGACGTGATATCTGGGTTGGCATAATAGATGTTCTCTAGTAATCGTGTTGGTGTAAAGCAAACAAATGATTCAATCCTAAAAGATACATACCAATGTGTACAAAGTCATGGATTCATAGTTATATATGCAATTTCATGAAGTAAACATGGGGTCAAGTAAATATTCGTGATACCTATTTCATCATATCTCGCCACATGTACTTGAACGCATTACGATAGGTGTGGTTTCTAATATTTGCCAGTTTTAAACATACTATACCAATAATTAACTTCTATAGATATGGTATCTAACCAAATAAGAATATAATCATATTTACTTTGTTAGCCAAACGTCGCAAAGCAGCATAAACACGAAATATGCTTCATATCAAATGCATTAAACCTATAGGCATGATTTCAATGTTGTATTATCGCGTTTAAGTTCCTATAGGCATGCTTTCAGGCGGGATTAGCAGAAAAAACGTAAAGGAAACATACAATCCCCACCCCAAAAGACCCTTTCCACTATTAGAATTTATTACAAAATACAAGAATAATAAATCTAATCAAATGAGACAAATAACTAAATAAACACAAATAGACTATTTTATCTCAAATAACTAAATAAAACATCAATAACTAAAGTTGTCGTATCATTTTTATCCCAAAACCCGAATAGACTCTTCAACACTTGCCTTTGAATAAACCCTTGAGCAATAAAAACAAACCAGACATACACAAATATATATATACTATAGTCCTGAAAGCGAGTCGTATTTTAGATTCATAATTACATAGGAAATAACACATCACAACTTTGAACAAGCCAATAATAGTATACACGTAGTACAATAAAAGCATGATACAAAAACGTAATGTTGAGATATACTAACCGGTTTGAAGAAATTAAAGTAAACCTTTGAAATAAATCTGCTGAAGTTAACCTTTGAAGCAAAGTTGTATTGTCAAAGCAAAACCAGAGAAGAACTTTTAAAGTAGAGGGTTATTTAAATTCTATATTTTTACCAAGAGGATATTCGTCTCGGCCCTTTTCTAAAATAAAGAATGACTCCAGTTTATAGCAAAAGAAATCAGTTAACTTAGGGAGTTAGAAGGAAAAGAATAAATTATCCTTTTTTAGTTGGAGAATTATCCCACTGATGAAAATAACAATAGATAAAAGGAAGATCAAAAGAAAATAATCCTTTTTGCCGTTGAAAGGAAAGAAATAAATCAAGAAATGAATCATATGAGGTATTTCCTTACCATAAGCTAAATAAATCACTTAAATCAATCAGTTAAATTATCTCAAAACAAATAAGTAAAGTAAATAAACATTAAAACATATTCCTAGTCACACAAAGAAAGAGATCAAATCAAGAATCACAATATTTTAATTAGTACTACATTATTCCTGCTACTGTGCAAATTAATTAACTACCGTATATTTATTAAATGAAATGAAGATGAACCACATATATTATTTATGTATATTATTATATATATTAAACAAAATAAAGGGTAACAATATATTATTTATATATATACACATATATATTATATATAAATGGATAGAAAAGAAAACAAAAGAATAATTATACACACATCACACACATATATATATATATATATATTATATATATTATGTCTATTATATATATATATATTATATCATATATATACATCCATATATATCGTATATTATATATATATTTATTATATATATATGGGCGTGTAAAAGAAAGCAATAATAATTATACATATATATATATATATATCATATATATTTATACATATATATCATTACATTATAAAAATGAAACGAACGACATATCATATATATATATATATAATATATATTAATAATTTTATATATTATTTATATATACATTATTCATATATATATATATATATATATATATTATTTAGATATATATATAATAATAAATAATAAATAAAGAAAAAATGTAAATAAATAAAAATACATAAATAATAATTTACTACAGATTCGTGATCCTGTCTCATCCCCTTGGCCGGGTGGCGCGTGGAGGTTTTCCTATGGCTTGTTGGTGGGTTTGTTCTCGGTGAGGGGAAGGAGAGGATGTTGGACGGCGGCATATCTATTAGAGAGGGAGTTACTACGCCGTTTGTGGTGCTGTTCTAAGTGTTTTTCCTAAGTTGTGGGTTTCGTAGGGAGATAGGTGAAGGGTGAGAAAAATGGGGAAATGGGAGGAAGAAGAGGAGGGATGTGCGGTCGCAGCGCTTTTTCCGCGGGCGGGGCGACGGGAGGTGGAGGTCTAGCGGCCGCATGTGTATCGGGCAAAGGTGAGGTGTCAGTGGGGACGAGAAAAAACTGACGGTGGTTTTAGTTTTTCGTTGGAGAAGATGGAGGGTTTTGGTTTTGTGGTGCGCCTGTCAGGGAAAGTCCGACATGGTTGTTTTGACCGGAAGTTATGGAGGGTATGAGGTGGTCACGGCCCGTTATTGTTGGTTTAAGGAGAGGGAGAAGGGTTGCTATTTTGGATGGAGCAATGGGAGAAAGGGAGACGCAGGGGAAAAAAGGAAAGAGCTACCGTGTTGTTTTCTACTAAGGAGAGAGAATGAAGTGGCTTAACAAAGTGTGAGATGGTGGCTTATGCGGAGGTGACCATAAATGGAGGAAACGAGAGGGTGTGCGACGGGGAGAAGAAGGTGCAGCCTCGCCGCCGTGCGCGGTGGCCGCCGAGAAGAAGGCTAATAGGAGAGGATTTGGTGCGGCGCTTTCCGATTTGGGAGAGGGAAAATAAGAATGAAAAGTGATTTAGGTTTGGGGTAAGTGGGGTAAATAAGGAAGGTGGGTAGGGTTTTGATTTCATCCGTAGGATTAAATTAAACGAACGGTTAAGATTAATCCTTATGTCTTGGGTCGGGTCATGGATTATGGAGCGTGGGTCGCGGGTCTACGATTGGTTAGAATTAAATTGAAATTGGATTTGTCTAGAATTGAATTTAAATAATCGCCAAAATTGATCAATAGTGGCTAAAATTGACATAAATTAAATAGGAAATTGACCAGATTTGAAATAAATTGAATGAATTGAATGGCAAGTGGCTAGTATTTAAATAAATTGGAGGAAAGTGAATTTTAGCTGCTATTAAATTAATAAAAATACTACATTTATAAATAATTTGATAAATAGGTAATAAAATAGTTTAAATTATAGGGAAATCATATAAATTTTTCAAAGTTTAATATTAATGAATTTTATCTAAAAACATTTAAAATTAAGTTATAAAATTTAATTAATTAAATAATTTAATTACTAGGAAATAAAATTAAGTTATTAAATATTTAAAATTTATGATAATTTATAGTGTTTTTTTTTATTTTTTTAGTTTTTAAAATATTAGTCAAAATAAATTTGTAAAATTTGATAAAATTATGTGAATAGTTTATTAAATAAAAATATATATTTCTAGACAGGCATATTAAAACCAAATGCATTATATACTGCGTAATTATTTAATATCAAAACTTTAAAATTAATATGGGTCATATATATGTAACTTGAAATATTTTTCACAAATAATATGATAATAAATTATTTTATAAACGTAAAAGTAAGTCGATATTTGCAAATAAATATATATACATATATACATATATAAGCAGCATATTAAGGCGTAGGAGGTCAAAATCAAGTGTCATCACTGCCCCTTCTTTGCTCAAATGAAGAATGAATTGTTGAGCAAAGAACGCTGACCTAGTGGTTAATTTTGTCCGACCGAAATAAAATTGTCGGATGAAACAAAATGGGTTGTGAAGATGTTGTATTTGTGACTTTGGTATCAAGTCGCCTACATATCTCTGGTCTCACGAGAATCAAAGCCGCGTGTAGCTCTGGATTTAGGACGAACGAGATCCCTAAAAGTTTACAACACGAGGCTTGAAGAAGGATGGTAGTACGAATCGGTCACGATTTAAAATAAACAGGTGGGAATACAAGCCTCGAAAGAAGAAGGTAGGGAGGCTATCATTCGTAGCTTGATATTTCTTCTATGCTCGCATGACTAACTAAAGTCTGTGCATCGAATACTTCATAAATAAACAGATGCTAAAAAAATTTAAACATGATGCAAGTTCCCTTTAGACAATGAAAGTTTGTTTAGAGATAATGGATGATGTCTCTAAACCATGATATCTTGGGCAATGATACGCAAAATAAATTCCTTAGGTCATGAAATGATGTCCGCAGGCTATGAAAGATGACGCCTTTAGACTATGACGCTGTAGGAGCATGATAAGCAGAAAATAAATTCTAGGCTATGAAATATTGTCCGGCAGCCATGAAGATGATGCCTTTAGACTATGACGCCTTAGGAGCATGATAAGTCAGAAAGTAAATCCTCAGTTATGAAATATTGTCTCCAGCATGAAGATGACGCCTTTAGACTATGATGACGGGACGAGGGAAGAAATGCTATTTCGAAGAAAGTGGTACCATTCGAGAGCCTAAGAATTCGATCAAAACTCAACTGCTCGGCACAAAGAAATAAATCACGGGGCTCGTAATGCCACAATGGCTTGAAATGTAAATAACGGCTTAAGATGCAAATAACGGGCTTGAGATGGCAACGGGCTCAAATGCGAATAACGGGCTCAAATGCATAAACGAACTTAAAATATAAATAATCTGCTTGAATGCTAAATCTTGAAGGGCCACGGCTTTGGAAATGCATATATCTTGTATACCACTTCTGCCCAATGCGAATAATCGAGCTCAAAATGCATATATACCACGATATCCCAGCTCAAATGTAAGCAAATAAATATCATGGGCCCAAATAAATATCACGGGCTCAAATGCGAATATCGGTCAGTGCATATATACTACGTATATCGTGGGCTCAAATGTATATGTAAAAATGGCTATCCGGCTCAAATGTATGTAAATAAATATCACGGGCTCGAATAAATATCACGGGCTCATAATGTAAATTCGGGCTTAATGCAAATAGGGGCTCAGATGCATATGTCAGAATGTACGCCACGGTTCAATAGTATATCAAGGGCTCAAATATATACGAAAAATAAATTCGCTCAAATGCATACGTAAAAATTTAAATTCGGGCTTAAATGCATACGTACAATGTAAATTCGGGCTTAAATGCATACGTAAAAATGTAAATTGATGATGGAATAGCAGATAATAAATAGACATAAGGAAGAATGACTTAGCTCTATTTCGCTTCGACATGACATTTTCCATCTCGCCTTGCGTTTATGTTATTTCGTTCAAAGAAAATTTATTAGTTTGAAACGGAGGCCGATCCGTGTGTCTATCTTGTGGCCTTCTTTCTGCCCGCTAGACCTTTTGTGTGCACTCGTCCGTGTGCATACTGGGTACATAGTTTAGACAAAAGGTAGAAACTTCATAAAAGTAAAATAGATGCGTAGAAAAAATTGAGTTAAATCACGTCATGGCGTATTTTGAAACCGCATTTACGTCCTTTGTAAGTCGGAACCTTCTCTTGACCTAGTTTGAGGAAATTTTGAGATCCTTCTCAAAATTTCTGCCCTGGCAGAAGACACAAACTTTCTTACACGTTGATGGAGATTTGAGAATTTTTGAGATCCTCTCAAAATTTCCGCCCTCAGCTTGCACTACACCGAAATGCTATGAAAATGTAATGTAATCACCGAAACCTTTGAAGGGGAGAAGAAATTCTATAAAGATATAGATCGAGTCCCACAGGGACGCCTACGTATCCCCTCTTAAATGGGAATCGTGTCCAACGAAGTTCAGGTTAAGGCGCAGCAAAGAAATAAAATCTCAATTCAAACGTAGTATCTCTTAACCGCTCCTCGCGCTATAGGTTTAGGCCGATTTCACCATCCATCTCGCTAGATAAAGTGCTCCTCCCGCGCACTTCTATGAACTATGTAGGGCCTGCCAATTAGGCGAGAACTTGCCTTTAGCTTCATCTTGGTTTGGAAAAATCCTCTTCAAAACCAGCTGGCTGCATGAATAGTCTTGGCCTAACTTTCTCATAAAGGCTCCTTTGGTCATCCCGTTCCGATAGTTGACCATGGTAGATTGCATTTATCCTTTTCCATCAATGAGCGCTAGTTGCTCGAATCTATTTCTTGCACCCATTCTCGCATCGCTCACTGGGGCTTTGAATGATTCTCAAAGAAGGAATTTTCTATCACTGTATCACCGCTCATTACCATATACTCAACATATAAGGTGTAGCACCAGATATTCCTGAGAGGCCGCGATATCCTAACAAAGCAAAGGGTAAATTTTCATGCCAATGTCTATAGTTGTCAATCATCTTGCGAAATCCTCTTGATGTTCTTGCTCATGTACTCTCCACTACCCATTCATTTGCGGCCTATAAGCAGAGAATGACTAAGTGCTTGATCTTGAAATTTTCACACAACGCTTCACTAAGTCACTATTCCGATTAGCACTATTGTCGATAATGATTGATTCGGGTACCCCAAATCGGCGTATGAGATGGTCGCGACAAAATCTCACCACCTTCTTATGATAGATTTGTGAGAGGTAGCTTCAACCCACTTAGTGAAGTAGTCGATTGCAACCAGAATGAATCTATGTCCTCTGGACGTCGGCAGCTCGACATGGGGCTAATTACATCCATTCCCTGTCAAGGAATGGCCAAGGTGAGCTTGTGGCATGAAGCTCATTAGAGGAGCTCGAATCATACCTAAGATGGGTTTGATAGCGATGATATCTTTGTACGTACTTGGATACACCCGTTTCATAGTTAACCAAAATAACCACTAAGATCTTCGCCAACATGAAACCGTTTGCATGGGGTCTTACAAGTCCCCGCGTGAACTTCCTCAATCAAAGTTGCCGCCTTAGCATCTACACATCTTAAGTAATCCCAAGTCTCTGGGGTCCTCCTATAAAGGGGATTTCCCATTTAGAAAAAATTGATTAGCTAGCCTCCGAATCCGTGCGTCTTTTGATACTTGTAGCATGCCTGTGGATAACCCCGCTTTTTCAAAATATACCCTTTGATGTCGGCATACCATGGTTCACCGTCTGGTTCTTCCTCAACATGAAAGCAATAAGCCGGTTGCTTATGTACGTGAACAAGAATGGGATCAATGTAATTTTGTCTGGGTGCCGGATCATTGATGACAAAGTGGCTAGAGCATCCGCAAATTCATTCCGTATTCGGGGAACATGCTAGAACTCAACCTTGATAAACCTTTGCATAATTCTTGGCACACAGCAGATAGGGAAGAATCTTTGTGTTCTTCGTGGCCCATTCTCCCCTTACTTGGTGCATCAAAGAAATCTCGAGTCTCCAACTACCAATAACGACCGCATCGTTCATGTCAACCGCGCCGCATACCCAAGATGCAAGCTTCAAACTCAGCTATGTTGTTAGTACAAGGAACTCGCTTAGCCGATACGTGATAATGCCGCCCGCTTCGATACCAACACCGCCTAAATGCCCACTCCTTTGAAGTTCGTCGCTCCATCAAGAATAATCTCCAACCACTTCATATTCTTCAAGAATATCTTCCCACGGCTACTACTTCTCTTCGTGAAAGTGCTGTCTTTAGTGGCTCATACTCCTCATCTATGTGATTTTCTCGCCAAATGGTCCGCAAGAACCCGCCCCTTTATGGCTTTCAACGTAGACAATGTCAAAACTCACTTAGCAGATCCGCCACTCTGGCAAGCTTCCCGTAGGTACGGGCTTTGAAAGATGTACTTCAACGGATCCATCCTGGAAATCAAATAAGTTGTAGGCTGACAAATAGTGCCTCAACTTTTGAGCGACCCATGTCAAAGCGCAACATGTTCTTTCCAGCAAGCAGTATACCGGCCTCATACTCTGTGAACTTCTTGCCTGCAAGAGTATATGGCTTGCTCCTTTCTCCCCTCGTCTCTGTCATGTTTTCCCAAAACACAACCAAAGGCATTTTCTAGTACGGACAAATATAAGAGCAAGTAGAGGTCTCCTTGTCTCGGTGGCACTAAACCGGAGGCTTCGATGGGAGCAATCTTTAATTCTGTTGAAAGCTTGTTGACATTCAGGAGTCCATTTTGTAGCAAAGATCTTTTCAAAGCAATTTGAAGATAGGCCTACAAATAACCGCCGTTGACTCGAGCAATGAAACGACTAATGCAGTTGAGCTCGCCCTAAAAAGCTCATGACTTTTCTGCTTTCTAAGTGGTGGGAGCTGGATGGCTTTAATCTTGGTTGGATCCAACTCAATACCTCAACGACTCACGATAAAAACCCACAATTTTCCCCGACGGAACCCCCAAATGCACACTTCTTTGCCGGATTTAGTTTCAGATTATACTTTTGCAATCTATCAAAGAACTTTCTAAGGTCCGCCAGATGGTCCGAGCTTCTCTTTGACTTGATGATGACGTCATCCACATAAACTTCAATTTCCTTGTGGATCATGTCGTGGAAAATGGGTAGTCATGGCCCATGTAAGGGTCTAAGATTCTTCAATCCGAAAGGCATTACCTTGTAGCAATATACCTCTATGGGGAAAGAAATGCGGTTTTCTCAAAGATCCTCTTCATGCATTCGACCATGATAACCAAATAATCAATGATCGCAATCTCATGCTTGGCACAGTTGTCAATAAGAATGTGGATGTCGGTAACGGAAAATCGTCTTTGGGGTTGGCCTGTTGAGATCCCTGGGAACCCACACAAACTCCGACCTTACCATCCTCTTCGCATGTGCACGATATTGGCTAACCAAGTGGGTACTTTACCACTTTGAGGATTCGTCGATCCGCTAGCTACCTCTCTTTGATTTCAAACTCATGTCGACTTGTAGCTTTCTCGGCTTTTGCTTCACAGGATATGCTGGAATCAAAAGAGGCAACCTATGCGCTACGATGGAATGGTCGAGCCTCGTCATCAGCTGCATTCTACTAAGCAAATATGTCTTTTATACTCCTTCGTAAACTCTATGTACTCCTCAATCTCTTCTTTGGCGTTTGAGTGCCGACTTGAGTCTCTTGGGTATTTCTAAATCTTCCAAAGTTACTACATCGGTATCTCGCGATTGCTTTGGGCTTGTCCTCGAACTCTTCTATTTCCTACAATTTCAAGAGGGTAACTCATCTCTCATCAACTTCTAAGGAGTTGCTTGTGTTAGTGTCGCATGCCATTACAAGCCATGGCCTTAGATTCAACTCGTTCGATATTAGAAATGTCGAAAAATAAATAAAATAAAATTAAATATATGAAAGAGATATAATTTTATAAAATCGATCGTAATTCGACATGATACTCAAAAGAAAATTCACAACTTTGAAAAAACAAATATTTATTTTGGAAAAATATGGAAAATCGTCCTTTGGTCTACCTGCATGCCCGGCGAGCCCCGGATGGTGTGGCCGTCAGCTTGGCGCTCTTGAACCTCCCTGTTGTGGGCCCCTCCTTCCTCCCCCGCTGCTACGGCATTACAACTGTTATCATCCATAAAACAAATCCCTTTAAACCTGAGCAAGACGACATCCTCCCCTACTCCTTAACATCAAGAAAACCATCCAAGACAAAAGGTCTCATAGCTAAGGCAATGGGTTTGGCAACAAAAATTTCTCTTCCCAAGGGATATTTCCATTTATCCACTCTCTCTTGTTTAGTAGGTTGGATATCCCAACTAAAAGTGGTCTTTTTGCGTTGCTACTGTAATGGCTCGTAGACTCCTTGTAATTTTACTCCAAGACCCCGACCTGGTTCGAACCCCAACCAAAGTAGCATACTCTGGATCTTATCACTCCACCATCTACCTCTCACGACACCGACAAGATCTACGGTGTGGAAACTTTCCCGTCTGCACTCTCCCTTTCTTTCAATGACTGTGATGGGTGAGCGGTGTAAATTGACTAGCCATCCCCGTGGATCACGACTTCGATGGTCCCACTCAAACTTCACATTGGTGCGCAGTTGAAGGCACCGCTCCAGCAACATGAACCTTGCTGGACTTCCCAATAGCAAATTGTAAGAAGCTGGGATATCCATTACTTGAAATGTCATGGTAAAAGTGGCCGGACCAACCAAAGACCGCCCAAACATCTATCTCTCCAACAAAGGTCCTCAGGAACCATCAAACGCCTTGACGCTTATCTTCCAATGCTTGATCCGTGAGGTCAACTTCAGCCGGGTCAAGGTATTTAACGACAAATATTCAAACCCGAGCCTGGGTCAATCATCACCTTGGTGATGAACTTGTCCAAGTGCTGCACCGTGATATGCAACGCTTGTTATGGGCCACGCCTTCCAAAGGACTCATCTTCATGAAAAAAGGAAATTCTTCTGGCCTCAAATACCTGGCCCACCATATTGGCTACCTCATTGCTAGATATGTTTGCAGGGACATAGGCTTCCCCTAGCACCTTCATCAAATCCTTTTGATGTTCCTTAACTCGTGTAAGTGATAAGATAGAGATTTGAGCCTCGGTCTTGCCCAAACCGTTCTATCACTCAATACTCCTTCGCCGCACCTTTTTCCCTGCATCCCATTTCTCGCCTCTATCACTGGCTGCTTGCCTTTATCAACTCCTTGAACCAAGGTATCAGGATGTATATTCTTCCCGACCGTGTCACCCTGAGCAAAAGATCCGCCTCTAACACCTTTATTTTATTCGAGGTATCTCCTGTAAATACCAAGGTACCTGCCTTGTATGAAATCGGAGCAAATCTCTTACCACCATGAAAGGAGGCCTCGATGTAGCTACTCAACTAACGGAGGGCACCTGCATTCCTAGGTGAGTCTCGAAGAAGGACCTGCTTCATGTTCGATCATCCCGATAGGGTGTCCCTACCAACTCACTACTTCACTCACAAAAGAAATCATGTTCACTCGGGTGATCTGACAGAGGATTACTTGTCACATTTGGTGCCGGATCCTTGAGGTGAATAACCTTGGTGTCAATCAACTTCTGTATTCTGTCTTTCAAAGACCTGCAGGACTCTGTGGTGTGTCCCCTCATTCTCGAATGGCATGACATTTTATTGCAGTCGCATCACTTAGTTCGGGCATCGACCTGGCACTGAATAGGCTCGACGTAAACCGCCAACATTGCATAGCTAGTCAATTGGTTCGGCTAGAGGAGTGTAAGTTTGTTGGCTTAAATTGAGCTCTAGGCCTTTGTCTTGGTGATGAAAAAGGTCGGAATGAGAGGGTCGTGGATAAGGGGGTTGTGTGTTGTAAACCTGATAGGCGGTGCTTGTACGCGAGGGAGGTGTTTGGAAATGGGGAGTTTGATATGGGGCTTGATAGGGGATGGAGATTTTGATATGGGGTGGAGTTTGGTAAGGTGATGACGGAGCATGATATGGGTGGAGTTGGAGCTTGGAAGTGTGGGGTTGGCATTTGGTATTGTGGTGTCAAACTCGAGGTCCGTGACATTATAACTCTTTGGGCCCCGCCATCATAATCGCTCCAATTTCTTTTCTTGCGGCTGGGGCGCCTGACCGCAACGCTTTGCTGGCCGCCCGCAAGGCATTCAAGTTGATAATGGTACCATCCTTGATACTGGCCCTCAATCCTTCTCCAAGCTTTATAATCTCTCGCAGTTTTTTCGCCAACCAAAGATCAATCTGGTCATAAACCTCGTGCCCAAAGTCCGCATGAAAATGTCTTTCATTTGAGACTTTTCCCATTGGGGGTCGCACTCTAGCGTCGCCCCCTCCAACGCAGTCGTGAATTCCCGAAAGTCTCTCGTAGTTTCCTCTTCAAGTTTTGGATGTAATGCACTGTGTGCATTTTCCGTGTTGAATCCAAAACGCTCCACAAAAGTCATATTTCGCCAGTAAACCATTTTTTCGTGTCCCGTCTACATACCACCCTAAGAGCCCAAATGTATCATGAACAACTTCATTCTTATTTTCTCATTCCGCCCCTACTCCTACCAATTTGTCACAATACAATCTCAAGTGAGCCCTTGATCACCATTTCGTTGAAGAGCTCGAACTTTGAGGTTTGTATCCTCCCAGAATTCAACATCTCGGATGTATGCACAGTCCTGGCAGTCCTGCACTGCTATTCCTTTGCTGCTCCCATGCTTGCAACCCGGCTATTCATCTTCTTCAACTCTTCTCATTGCAGTCCAATCAACATATCCTTCCGAAGGTCTGCATTCCTCTAGATGATGAGTTACGCGCCTCTCCATATATCGTTGGTATGGGTGTGGGCATAGGCTGTATTTTTGTGGGTTGGAGGAGGAATGTCTTGAGCCGGTGATGGTTACGGCTGTGAGCTGGAGCGAGATGAGGTGGATAAGTATATGGAGGGTATTGGTAGTATTGAGGTGGAGCATCTTGTGGTGGAGCTACGGGTTGTGATGACGTGGGAAGATCAAGGTGCTTTTGAACAGGCATCGCCTGAGTCCCAAATAGTGCCGCTGGGTATTTATGTTTCGAACTCGTGCCAACTCTTCTTGAAGCCCAAAGATTTTCTGCTCGAGCCTCATAATAATCTCATGGTAACCTCGGAGGTCGGCCCCTTCGGTTGGGCTGTCCTGCCATTTCTTGGTGTGTTGGCTACCACCGCTGTTAGGTCTATCCATTCTGCCCTTCCTTTGTCAGCAAGTTAGGGATGGAGGAGGAGAAGGCGAGCCTTCGATCTTGTGTGATAAGCCAGATTTGCACAGATCAACCTTTGGGAAGGGGAAAATAAGACAAACAATAAACAAACCGTAATTAGTAATAGAAGCTAGAAATAACATTGATTAAAAGAAAGATTAAATAAGCATAGTGACGTATTTGCTAATTTGGGGCCTCTTTTTATGCCGTGAGGTAGGCCTAGCGAGTTTAAGAGAACTTGTTATTAAGTATCGTCATTTTGCTCCCAAAATAAACCCAAAAATAAACTTTATTATTATAAAAATTACAACAATTACAAGAAATAAAAATATTAAATCTTAAAACATTCGTTGACGTCCAACTTTCAATCTTCTAGTATTACGGTCCGTATTCTCCTCCCAAATTCAAACCAATGTAATTTTGGATAAGAAGTCGGGAGACTCACTTTGCCTGCAACAAGAGAATGGTTAGACTATCCTACCCACCCGGAGCAAAATGACGTTTACTTTAAACAAAATTTCTCTTAAAATGCACATAATTCATGGATCACCTTTTTCGGGATTAAAAATAATCCCTTAAGACTTAGGGCAAGTTCTTACTTAATCTTGACGTACCATGGACGTCGTGATTTTTCTAAGTTTGAAAAGATGTGCAATCCTTACTAAAGGAGTACACGATCACGGCCCAGGAATAGGAGGGCTTGACACGGTTCCTCGAGCGGACAACTCAAAGTGAGGAAGCTTATGACCGCCGACGCATCGCCGATCGACCAAATCATAAGACAACTTCTCGGTGTTTTTAAAATGGTGAACGGCCGTGACATCACGCAACCGTTATTGTGTGATAGTGTGAAATTTCCAAGTGGGGGAAATATGACGAATACAATAAATAAAATTACAACACTTTATGAAATAATTATTACATATGAAAATAAATAATATAAAATAAAAAAAAAAGAAGAAAGAAAACGGTTAGTAACTTCAAGACAAAATCATAAATATCAACAAATATAAGTGAAAGTAAAATAAATTAAATAGAACAGTTAGCAAAATAAAACTCAAATAAAACCCCAAATTAATGAACACGCGGCGGTTTAAAGCCTAAAACAAATTCCTACCAGCCGCCATGTCAAGCCGCGTTTCCCATTTTTCCTTCCGAGAAGCGGGAGTCGACATTGACAACTCTTAAGGGTTTAATGTATTGAAGAGTCGCCACCTAGACGAATTTAAGGTGCGTTAGGGGCCACCATTCTAAGCTAAATTTATTTCCTAAGTAACCAAAGTCGTGGTAAGGGGGCTTTAATTACCTCGAAAGGAAGGTGTTAGGTACCTTTCGAGGTCCACAAAATGTGGTTCCCGGCCGTACTCATTAAATGGGGAGATGTACTAAGTGATCAAATAAACTTATTTTATTTTATATTACTTAAACTAAATTGATAAAAGAATAAATAAGTAAATAGCTAATGCAAGTAAAAGAAATTTAAGCAAACTAAAATCTAAAAATAGTTTATCAATAAATACAAAAAAAATTGTGGCAAATAAAGTAAGTAAAAAACATAAATAAAAAAAAATAACAATTGATTAAAATACACACGACAAACAAACAAATATTTATTTATTTTAATTATGGGGCCGAGCCTCGATAAGGCGCCTACGTATCCCTTAAGGGAATCAGGCCAANAATTTCCAAGTGGGGGAAATATGAACGATATGCCAATAAATAAAATTACAACACTTTATGAAATAATTATTACATATGAAAATAAATAATATAAAATAAAAAAAAAAGAAGAAAGAAAACGGTTAGTAACTTCAAGACAAAATCATAAATATCAACAAATATAAGTGAAAGTAAAATAAATTAAATAGAACAGTTAGCAAAATAAAACTCAAATAAAACCCCAATTAATGAACACGTTATGGTTTAAAGCCTAAAAATTCCCAGCGGAGTCGCCATGCTGTCGCGCCCCATTTTTCCTTCCGGAGAAGCGGGATTCGACATTGACAACTCTTAAGGGTTGATTATTGAAGAGTCGCCACCTAACGAATTTAAGGTGCGTTAGGGCACCATTCTAAGCTAAATTTATTTCCTAAGTAACCAAAGTCGGGTAAGGGCTTTAATTACCTCGAAAGGAGGGTGTTAGGCACCTTTCAAGGTCAACAAAATGTGGTTCGGCCGTACTCATTAAATGGGAGATTTTACTAAGTGAGCAAATAAACTTATTTTATTTTATATTACTTAAACTAAATTGATAAAAGAATAAATAATTAAATAGCTAATGCAAATAAAAGAAATTAAACAAACTAAAATCTAAAAATAGTTTATCAATAAATACAAAAATTGTGGCAAATAAAGTAAGTAAAAAAAATATATAATTTTGAATTTGAATTGAATTGAAATTGAATTGATAATTGAGGTTTTTTTATTTATTTTAATTATGGGGCCGAGCCTCAATAAGGTGCCTACGTATCCCTTAAGGGAATTAGGCCAAACGTAGTTCTACGTTTAGAAATGTTTGACCTAATGGGATCACTAGTGCAACTTAAATAATATTTTGCAATCTTTTGAATTACTTTCAAGTATTATTCAGCGAGCACAACTATCATTTTCTGACTACCCGCCTAGTTGATTAATTAACTTAAACATCTATATGATATACTATCGTCTAGAATTTGCCTACCCGCACCAAGTCTTAAAGTCAAAGGCATCGGACGACTAATTTGGATTTTGGTCTAAAATCCTATGGTTAAAACGTCAAGCAAAACAAATAGATTTTAAGACAATTTAGTAAGGTTTCACATATGCCTCTTTATAACCTATGAGCAGGATTTCTAAAAATGGAGCAGTGATCTTACTCAGCATTATCTCTAACACACGAATATGCAGATTTCATGTATAGCACAAATTTGAAATAAATGCAAAATCATAGATTAAAAAAATAGAAATTAATTGTAAACGAGGTAATTTCCAAAACACATTCAGAAATGCAGATTTAATGAAATGAAACTTGTAAACGTAGTACAAGCCTTAAATGAACGCAGCAATGTAGATTAATGAAAAACAAACATAAAGTGCATAGAGGTTAAAGAATAGATAAATAAAATGTATTAGTTTGAGCGAGAAGTATGATTTAAATTAATATCTTAACTACTTGTATGATTTCTATGTTTTTAAGAGATCTTGCGCGCATTATTTAAATCCTATAAGCGTAATTTATGACGATTAATCTTAGCCATTACAAGCAATGTTTAAGTCTAAACATAAAACATACTTTCAAGTAAACTATTTAAATCTATAGGCATGACATCACCAACATAAATAAATACTATATGCATATTTTGATGCACAAATATCATGTTTATACATATGGCACATAAATACAGTATATAACAATCAGATTATATAAAGGTGATCTATACAATATTTGTCTAGCACTTCCGGCAATAATTTCTCTGAGAAATAACTTTACCGATTCCAAAATTATTTAGGTATAGAAGAATTTATTCATGCTGGAATATTACTACTTTTAAGTAAAAAAATTGAGGACATAAACAGCTTAAAAAACCATACTATTCAACGTATCCAAACATGGGCAGAAATATTATAAGCATGAAATCTAAGTGATGATGAGCAATTAAAATGCAAGAAGCTTATGGACGTGATATCTAATTGGCATAATAGATGTTCTCTAATAATCAGGTTATGTAAAGCAAACAAATGATTCAATCCTAAAAGCATGATGTCTAACAGGTACAAAGTCATGGATTCATAGTTATATATGCAATTTTATAAGTAAACATGGGCAAGTAAATATTCGCGTACCTATTTCATCATATCTGCCTACATATACTTGAACGCATTCACGATAGGTGTGGTTTCTAATATTTACCAGTTTTAAACATACTATACCAATAATTAACTTCTAGATTGGTATCTAACCAAATAAGAATATAATCATATTTACTTTGTTAGCCAAACGTCGCAATGAAACACAAATATGCTTCATATCAAAATGCATTAAACCTTATAGGCATGTTTCTAATGTTGTATTATCGCGTTGAATTCCTATAGGCATGCTTTCTAGGCGGGATTAGCAGTAAAAAAAAACGTAAAGGAAACATACAATCCCCACCCCCAAAAGACCCCTTTCCACTATTAGAATTTATTACAAAATACAGTGAATAATAACGAATCAAATGAGACAAATAACTAAATAAACACAAATAGACTATTTTATCTCAAATAACTAAATAAGCCCACAAATAACTAAAAGCCGCCCGGACTATTTTATCCCAAACCCGAATAGACTCTTCAACACTTGCCTTTGAATAAATCTGTTGAGCAATAAAACAAACCAGCAGACATACACAAATACATATATACTATAGTCCTGAAAGCGAGTTGTATTTTAGATTCATAATTACATAGGAAATAACACATCACAACTTTGAGCAAGGCCAATAATAGTATACGTAGCATATTAAAGCATGATACAAAAACGTAATGTTGAGATATACTAACCGGTTTGAAGAAATTAAAGTAAACCTTTGAAATAAATCTGCTGAAGTTAACCTTTGAAGCAAAGTTGTATTGTCAAAGCAAAAATCAGAGGAAGAACTTTTAAGTAGAAAGGCTATTTAAATTCTATATTTTTATCAAGAGGATGACCATTCTGGCCTTTTCTAAAATAAGAATGACTGCTTTATAGTAAAATAAATCAGTTAACTTAGGGAGTTAGAAGGAAAGAATAAATTATCCTTTTTTAGTTGAGAGAATTATCCTAATTAATGAAATAACAATAAATAAAAGGAAGATCAGAAGAAAATAATCCTTTTTGCCGTTGAAAGGAAAGAAATAAATCAAGAAATGAATCATAGGTATTTCCCTTACCATAAGCTAAATAAATCACTTAAATCAATCAGTTAAATTATCTCAAAACAAATACGTAAATTAAATAAACATTAAAACATATTCCTAGTCAACACAAGGAAGAGATCAAATCGAGTAACTTGCCAATATTTTAATTAGTACTACATTATTCCTTATCAGGCAAATTAATTAACTAACAGATATTTATTAAATGAAATGAAAGGATGAACCACATATATTATTTATGTATATATTATTATATATATGAAGCAGAAAGAATAACAATATATTATTTATATATATACATATATATTATATATAAATGGATAGAAAAGAAAAACAGTAATAATTATACACACATCACACACATATATATATATTATATATTACGTCTATTATATATATATATAAAAAAATTAAAAAAATTAAAAAAATTAAAAAAATTAAATCTTATATATATATATTTATTATATAGATGGGCAGAAAAGAAAACAATAATAATTATACATATATATATCATATATATTTATACATATATATCATTACATTATAAAAAAATGAAACGAACGACATATCATATATATATATATATAATATATTAAAAAAACTAAAAAAAATAAAAAAAATAAAAAAAATAAAAAAAATATATTATATATATATTATTTAGATATATATATAATAATAAATAATAAATAAAGAAAAACAGAAATAAATAAAAATACATAAATAAATAATTTACGGACAGATCTGTGATCTGTCCGATCCCTCGGTCGGTGGCAGGAGGTTTTCCGGCGGTTGTTGGTGGGTTTGTTCGGGTGAGGGGAAGGAGAGGATGTTGGACGGCGGCATATCTATTAGATAGGGAGTTATGGATGCTGCTTTGTGGTGCATCGGTGTCTGTTTGTTTTCCGGGTTGTGGGTTTCGCAGGGAGATAGGTGAAGGGTGAGAAAAATGGGAAAAATGGGGAGGAAGAAGAGGAGGGATGTGCGGTCGTTAGCAGTTTTTCCGGCGATGGGGCGACGGAGGTGGAGTCTGGCGGCTGCATGGTGCGGATGGGCGGAGGTGTTGTGGGGACGAAATCAGCGGTGGTTTTAGTTTTCCGGTTGGAGAAGATGGAGGGTTTTGGTTTTGGTGGTGCGCCGTCGGGGAAAGTCCACATGGTTGTTTTGACAGGAAGTTACGGAGGGTATGAGGTGGCCGACGGTCTGTTATTGTTAGTTTGGTGAGAGGGAGAAGAGGTTGCTATTTTGGACGAACTAGCAGGAGAAAGGGAGAGGGGGAAAAAAAGGAAAGAGCGGCTGCTGAGTGTTGTTTCGCCCCGGGAAGGAGAGAATGAAGGCGGCTTAACAGGCGGAAATGGTGGCTTATGCGGAGTGACCATAAATGGAGAAACAGGAGAGGGTGTGCAGCGGGAGAAAAGTGGTGCGCTCGTGGTAGCTGCCAGGAGAAGAAGGCGACGAGGAAGGATTTGGTGCGGCGGCTTGATTTGGGAGAGGAAGGAAGAATGAAAAGTGATTTAGGGTTTGGAGGTAAGTGGGGTAAATAAGGAAGGTGGGTAGGGTTTTGATTTCATCCGTAGGATTAAATTAAACAGACAGTTAAGATTAATCCTTATGTCTTGGGTCAGGATCATGGATTATGGAGCGTGGGTCGCGGGTCAGGTCAATTGGGTGAAGATTAAATTGAAATTGATTTGGCTAGAATTAAATTTAAATAATAGCCAAAATTGATCAAAAGTAGCTAATTGTCATAAATTAAATAGAAAGTGGCCAGATTTGAAATAAATTGAATGAATTGAATGGCAAGTGGCTAAATTTTAAATAAATTGGAGGAAGTGAATTTTAGCTGCTATTAAATTAATAAAAATACTACATTTATAAATAATTTGATAAATAGGTAATAAAATAGTTTAATTATAGGAAATCATATAGTATTATTAGTAAATAAATTCTAAGTTTAAGAATACTTATGTAAATATCTATAATTAAATAATTTGAAATTTACTAAGGAAATAAAAATTAAGTTATTAAATATTTAAAAACTATATTATTAACATAAATAATTATAAATTCGGTAAAATATTAGTCAATAATTTGTAAAATTTGATAAATTATGTGAATAGTTTATTAAATAAAAATATATATTTCTAGATAAAGTTTTATATTAAAACGAAAATACATTATATACGGCGTAATTGGCCAATATCAAAACTTAAAATTAATATGGGTCATATATATGTAACTTGAAATACAACATTATGATAATAAATTATTTTATAAATGTAAAAGTAAGTCGATATTTGCATAAAATAAATATATACATATACATATATAAGCGGCATATTAAGGCATAGGGAGGTCAAAATTGGGTCTCAACAAATACCAACCCCCATAAACCGGATGAGGCGCCAAGCAAGCAAACAATCTATATACCCCTATCCGGGTCTAAACCAGCAAAAAATAAGTCACTCCTCTCATCTACTAACTACGAGCACCTCTGCAGGCCCCTGGGTCTTCGGCAGGCCATAGCCTCCGTGCCAATAACCGTGTAAGCGTCCGGAGGATATATACTATATCTGTATCGTAACAAAATTTGTACCTGCTCCTAGGCGCTAGCGCTCAACAGGGTTATCTGTATAATAGTGCTGATCCAGTCTGATATGGGGAAAGCTTCATCCCCATCTTCGTCCAAACTGGGGGACGGCATGCCCTCCTTGGAGTGACGTAAACTCACCACGCTCAGTGGGCGACACGATTGCCAACCCAGGGGCGCCGAGGACCGCTCAATAAGGTGCCCTCCGACACAATCAAGTCTAACAACAATAAGCACATATATAGCAAGCATGTTTCAACTGAAAATACTATCTGACTTCCTGATTTCTTATTGATCTCTTTATGTATTTTATCTGATTCTCTATCTTGTTTTATACTGAATCTGTGATCATTATCTAACTGCATGAATAATCTGTAGCCAAGATATCATCATCTGTATGTCCTTAAGATACTATCTTCTATCTTATTTTACTTTTAACTTTTTATTAAGATATCTGTATCATATTATTCACAAAACATGTGCTTGCTAATCACATACTGGCTATACTGAGTCTGGAATGCTAACTCGCCATTTGGCGCATGATTTACTATCCTTTGGACTGAGTACGATATAACAATGCAAACAAGACTACTGAGACTTGCAATACTTTGCTTATTCAACTCGGGAGTTCTATTAAGTCCTACTATAATATACATGGCAAGCTACTGACTTTCCGAAGAAACTGGCGCACATACCTTAACCTCGAGTTATCGAGCTATCGGACGAAGCTCAGATTCAGTATTTAACTATTTCTCCCAACTGCATTCACATACACATCAATTAGTACTATATACATCACTATTACAGAAGAAGCGTCCTTTCGATATGTTTATAGCCTAAACTTAGGCTTATCGAAAGACGGTCAAGAGGCCATATTTTTCGAAGGTCCATAAGGGAGAAGTATTCACTTTAAGTCTAGGAGCACACTGACACTAATTTGGAGCAATTCCACTTTTAGCTGGTAGCTCGACGATTTGTCGGCGAATTTCACAGGAAACTAAATCCGTAGGAATGCTCCCTGATGCTAAATACCTCGGTATCTGAGGTTAATTTGGATTTGGACTACGTTTGACAGCATAATCGATCGATATTTTATATTACGCTTGCGTACTTCCCCTATTCACTCGCGATTTCTGGAAATTATTGAATATACTGAATTAAAGCCCGAGAAGTGGGGCTTTATATACTTGGGCCTGGACAGGCCCTGCATTATCTGGAGACAACGCGGAGGCCCCATCTTCGTGACACGCTGCCATCGCGGAGGGCTCTTCCCCTGGTGCTGTGATGAACCGACTAATTTCTTGTCTATAAGTCTTTTTCCGGGCCTTTTTCTAGCATGTATGGCTTCCAAATATGCTTAACCAACACGCGAATAGGCCATCTATGTGCTGGGAATCTTACGGGGTGTTACAGCAAATCTATCCAAATTGAGTCAAAATTTGCACTTTACACCTCAATCCTTGCCAACTAATTTCAGCTAATTCATGTGTGCCACATAGGCAAGTACATAAGTTGTGCTTCTTTTCCTTCAATCTCATCCGTCCAAAATTTATCCAATGGCCTCCATTTCTCCTCCATTTTAATATATATATATATATATATATATATATATATAATTTTTTTATCTTTTTTGATTTTTTTAATATTTTTAATTATTTAATTTTTAATCGTTTGATCAAAGATCAGACAGTCCGGATCGAGCCACAATCCAAATCCGAATACCCGACCCACTGACCTAAAAACACTACCCAAAATCTCTATCCCTTCCCCCTTCATGCAATGAACCCTCCACCCACCATGCTATTCTCTCTCTCTCTCCAAGATCAAACCACCGCCGACTTCCCTCTCTCAACTCGTCCAACACCTCCGCTGCCTCCTTCTCTCCCAAACCCCCCGCCCCCTCTCTTCCTCCTCCCAGATCTTCCTGAACCCCTTCTTCCACCCAAAACCTATCACCCTATCAACCCCCAAACCCCGCCAAGAAATCCGCATACATTATCTTTGCGATCCTGTCCTTCCAGCTCCACCATTGGCTGGAGCGAGGCCACCAATAGCTCTTACCGAGGTACTCTCCCTCCCTCTTTTTAAAATTTTTTCATCATTTCTGCTGTCTCACGCGGCTCCATAAGAAACTTTGAGGATTCAATTTTGAATCCTTAAATTCTGGGATTTAAATTTTTAGAACCCCAATTTTTCCCTTATAATAGGAGACTGATAGTAGGGAGGAAATTCGACAAAGCAGTAGACGAAAATACTTATGCTCACTGAAAAACACATAAAAACACACTACTAATCCTTTTCTTTTTTCACCTTGTGTTTATATTCTTTTATCTTCTACGAATTTACCCTTTTACTGTCCTCTTTCTATTAACCTTGCCGGTGTCGGAGAAGCTAGCCTAATACTCAAACCTCGATAAGCTTCAATTGTTGCACGACATAAGTAAAATCAAACTATGTTTTATTATGTTATTATGCTTCAAAATTTATTTTTCGTGATCGAAATGAGGTTGGCTTCTTCATATGCTATTTATGAGCATAATAGCAGGATAACATAGGGTATATCGATCGGTCCAACACGGATTGAAATAGGAGCCGGTTCGTTTATCAACATTTAATTATAAATTTGAAAAGTATTTACATCTTGTAATTCAAGCAGAAATAAACTCTATAATGTTTAGCTCATGAAATGAGGATCAACTACTTCAATTAAATGGTTCTGAATAAATGTGAAATGAAATAGTAGCTGGGTCTATTAGTTACATCATTGTTTAAATTGTATATATTCATTAGATGTTTGTAGCTTCTAGCTATGCATGAATTAAGCTCTGTTAGGTCGAACATAATTTTGCTTTATATATTTGAAATATAGCATTTGACTGTTTGATATGCGCCAGATCACCTATGCGCTTGAATGGAATTTTTCGCTTCTAAATTTGCACAAAAAAGACTTTACTAGTTTTGAACAAATGATTATGATTAGTTGTTTGTTTGTAGATCACTATATGATTTTCTTCCTTACAACTTTTAATTTTATATATTATTGATATTGTTGCTAATTGTAGTGTATTTTGTATGTCTATGTATGAATTTATATGATCATTGGCAAATAATCCACCCTTTCTCCTTTTGATATTTAGCTTTCTTTTTTTTTCTTCAAAACCAAATGGTATGGAACAATTAATTTTCAAAAATAAAATGAACTTTCTCAAAAAATTTGAAAACATCTTATTTGAGATGTCATGTTTTTTTACTTCTAATGATCTTCTTGTCATTTTAGAGTAGAATCAGATATAAAAGGCTAATATCAATAGAAAATGATTTATACATTAGACCCATATAATAGCAAATAATCTGTCAATTCTTTCAAATTGTGTTGCTGGCTAATTTTTGTTTTGAAAAATATGTTTCCTGAAATTTAGCCTAATGTTTGGATCATTTTAGATTTTTCTCCAAAAAGTCCAAATATGAGGTACATACATATTAATTCACAAATATACTTTATAATTTTTTAAATTTATTATTATTTATACATTGATAGGTCCAGGACCAACAAGCCATGAAACGACTCATTGGTCAGTGTAACAAGTGTGGTATGAAAGCTTGGCAAGGAACACTCTTTACGTCAGTAGTATAGACCGTTCAGGAAGAATTCCAGAAGGTAGGTAGCTGCGGGCAGTGGTGACAACGGGCAAAAGTGATGAGTCATTGGGACAAGTAACAACTCGTTCTGTTGATCGTGGTTGAAGCAGTGGAAGATTTAGCCACAATGACTGATAACGACTCGTTGGATGAGTGTGAGTGTGGAAATTTCCTACAAAGTTATTAAGGCAATTTCATAATTTCTAAGCCTCTAAGCCCTAAATTATGTCATTTTAAGCTCAGTTAGGAAGGATTTAAGAGGTTTTAATCTATTCTAACCTATTCTCTCCAATGTATGCAAGACTAGAGAATTTCTTGAGGAGATCAAGCCTGAACTCTTCAAATTCTTATCCAATTCCTTTGGGCTTTCAAGAAAGAGTGTAAAACCAGATTAACCAGGTATGTAGGGTTATGAATAGGTTTCCTCTTCAATATCATACCCCAATTTTCCTTCATGATCATGAATTCAAGTATTAGAGTCAGTTTATGATCTTGTGGGTTTAACACAAATTTATGAATTTTTTTTAGATTTTCTTATGGGTCAATTCTCTTCATGTTTTAAATGATGTCTTGAGATTATGGGTAAGTTTTAAACCTATCTTGATTATAATTTATGATTTCAAGTTTTAAGAGTATAACACCCAATTATTCTAGTTTCATGAAAAGTTGAAGTTATGATTTATGCTTTCAAGTATGATGAGATTTCTAGTGACCCCAGAGCGTCTATGAATTACCCATGTATATATCCATGATTTTGACTATTAAGTCTATTTCAAGCATGACAGTTTGGGCAAGCCCACATGATCTAAGTATGACTTCATGATTTGACTAAATCTTATGATATTAGTTTACCACATGATTTTGGAGTATAGACTCCAATTTTTTATTTATGGTATGTTTTGAGCAGGTTCCTCATGTTCAGTTTTCGGACTATGTATGTATTGTTATGATCCAGATTCGTTGGGACCTCCCTTGTAGGATTTCCCCCTTCCCCCAAAGGGCCTTCAGCTTGATATCGATATCATGGTAGCGCCCTTAGCCTTGGAAAGGCTTTGAACAACTCTGTCCACTTGAGTGTAATATTCGGGACAACATAAGGTCTATCGTGATATTGTCGGTTATATAGCCAAGTCTCATTATTCCTCATGATTTCAGTTATGCATGTTCATCAATTATGATATTATGTTTAACAACAGGTTTGAACCAAATGTTCAATTTTACTTATGATTATTAATTTTAACTTTGGGTTATTCGATTCAGTTATGAGACTCGGTTATGTTTAATCATATTTTCAGTTAATGACATGCAAGCCTTACTCTCAGAATCTTATGATGTAATGATTTTATGATATATGTTTTGATTTTACTTACTCATCTATTTTACTTACCTTGCATCTCGGTACATTTCAAGTATTGACCGCATACTCTATATTTATCATTTCATGATACAGGCTCAGATGTTCAGGCTCAATCCCGCCGCTAGTCAGTTCTCAGAGTTTAGCATATCCAGTCTTGGTGGTGAGTCTTCATCCATCAAGGACCTTGATTAGCCTTGTTATTATCGCTTTTCGGTTTGAGTCTTTTTAGTAGAGCTAGAGTGGAAGCCTGTCATACCAACTCGTCAGTATGTAGAGGCTTATCAGACTTAGTTATGTATTCAACTTCGGATTTAGTGTTTGATATTCTTTGGTTCGGATGTATTAAATTTTCAAAATTCCTTTATTTCAGAATTTTGTTTTTCGCATTATGTATGTTGAGCTTGGTTATCATGTTCATGCCAGATCAGCAGAGCCACTTATGATTCTGATTCCGTGTCTAGATCAGGCCTATGCTGGGGTTGTGACCACATATATTATAAATATTTATAAGTTATTTGTAACCCACATATATACATACATAATATGATACATCGCATATATACTCTATTATAATTAAATAATATCACATGTACATTATTTTGCTTCACTTCACACACACACACACACACATATATATATTACTATATATATATTTTGAGTATTCATATTTTGCATACACACACGCACACACATATATGCATACATACATGTATATCACTTATATTTCTGGCATTTAACTACAAAATTAATTTTTTTAAAAAAATATTATTTTATTACATTTTTCACTCCCTTATTCCAAATACCATCATTTAATATGGTTTATCTTATATAGCATATGTATATCACTCTCGTATATTTTATGTATACCACTTGTATATATTATATATCTCAACATTTATAATTTCAAATTATTTTCAAGTCATTTTAACCCCTTTTTTTAAATTTTTTAAATAGTTTTAGTAAATAATAAAATAAGAATTAATAATCTCCTAGTGTATCTTATGTTGAATTTAAGGTTATCATTGGATAGGCTCTGAGAGGTGCCTAACACCTTCCCGCCCCAGAGTAAATAAGAACCTTACCTAGAATTTCAATGATTTTCGCAGATTGAAATAGAGGTTGCATTAGCTACAAATGATTTTCTAAAACTTAGGTGGCGATAATTTTTAAAAATCTGGTAGAAGAAACCAGAGGTTGCATAAATATTTTAACTAGTTCAAAATAAGGGCGCGACAGAATGTCAACTCTGCTAGGAACACTTGATCTTTAGGTTTTGACCTTAGTGATTTAGTTTAGATTAAAGTTTAGGAATGTTTATTTGTTTTGTTTGCTGCTTGTTTTATTTATATTACTTTTGCCTGCAATTTTCTCCCTATTACTTGCCTGAATACACTGCTTTGTTTGAAAAGACGCAAGTCAAATCATAATTGCACTTTATTTATTAAAAAAGACACTATGTATTACTGTTTCCTTAGTTGTCATTTCGTTAATACTTCCTCAAGTGCAGAAAAATTAACACTCTCACACACTTGTACACGTGAGTTGTGCTTTGCACTTCTCTGAAATTCTTGCAAATACCTTGTTCAAAGGGTCAGTGCATATGTGGGGTGAGCAGATAGTTTTACAACTGTATGACAACTGGTCTTCCATATAGGAAAAGATTGATGCAGGTTTGCCTAAATCTTGAAAACTTAAGGTAGAGCATTGACTACCTTTGATCTAGGTCATGCATGTATAAGCCCAAGGAGGTTTGACCCTTAGTGTCATTCCACAAATTTAGCAAAGACCCTTATATCAAATGAATTTTCTGACCCAAGGACCACTAAGCATGTTATGTGCAAATGTGATAATGATAAATTGATCCAAGCTAAAATTTGACCAAATTAAGTTTGACATTTATTTTATGTTGTCTTTTGTTTTAGGTTTCTTGAATGGAGAATTTCTCCAAGTTTTCCAATACTCAAATGGTTGTAGGGAGTGCCACACACACTGGAGAAAATGGTGGAAAGAACATCAAGATGGAGTAAGGGGAGGGTAGGAGATGCTTGAATTTTTTTGACTTCATTGATTTATGTCTCTCCATGTAAACCCCAATATGCCTAAGATCGGACCCGAGATCGAATCTAGAAGTTGGATGAAAACCATGGAAAAAGTTGTAGAACAAACGATCTAAAGGATCGTTGGTCCAATAGCGACCCGTTGGGAGGGTCGTGGGAGTACTGGATTTATAACCTAAAGGGAAGGTAACGAGTCATCTAGCGGCTCTCCACAGTAATAAAGAGTCATTGGGATGAGTCATTTACCAGGTAGAAGGGAATTTCTGGAATTTGGGGCAGTGCTTGATGGTGATGTCACGACTCGTGGCGAATAGCAGTCGTTAGGTCCCTATGGTGACTTCAGTGACTTTCAGTTAGTGGGCCCTGGCGAGAGGTCCGAACGAGTGGTGGTATCAACCAACGACTCGTTGGTACCAATTGGGACCCCGTCGACCAAATTTCAGGTTTTAGTCCGAGACTCACACATAAATTTCTAACCTGCTAGATCCTAAACTATGGTCCCATTTTGGGAGGCTGGAGGGATTTAGAGGGTCAAAAGGTTCCTCCCTCATTCCCACTCGATTTTCAGAAAGAAAAGCATCAATAGCTCTCCTCTCAAGAAACTCTCAAGCATGCTTAGGGTTTTCCTCCATTGTGATGGTTGAGTTTTCTTCTTCAAATTTATAGTCAGGTATGTGAGACAACAAGGAAATAGTTTTCCTTTGCATCCCAAACCTTATAGTTTCTATATCAGTCTTAGCCCTGAGTTTTCAGTATGAAGAGATTACATGTTTGTTTTCGATTGATTTCACCAGAGCGATATCCATGCTTGTATTGATATGATTTCCATCATTTGTTGACCAAATTGTTGATGTTCCTGCAAAAGTGAATTTAAGTCGTGAGCTTTCAAATGAAAGTGTTATGTATTAAATTCCTCATGGTTTTGAAGTATTATTTAGGTTGATTTTCTAGTATTCCTTATCGTTTAGATGTTGAGTATTACTCCCTTGATAAGAATGATTTTAGCCCTGGTACGAATGAGAAAACTATAGTACTATTTGTGGATAAATTTCCTGATTTCTTGAAATTTTTGCCATATTGTGGATTCGGTATTGCCGGAATAAGTTGAACTCTCCATATTTATGTATTAAATTCCTCATGGTTTTTGAAGTATTATTTGGGTTGATTTTTCTAGTATTCCTTATCGTTTAGATGTTGAGTATTACTCCCTTGATAAGAATGATTTTAGCCCTGGTACGAATGAGAAAACTATAGTACTATTTGTCGGATGAAATTTCCTGATTTCTTGAAATTTTTGCCATATTGTGGATTCCGGTATTGCCGGAATAAGTTGAATACTCCATTAGCTGTTTAGTAGTTCAATTAAGTTAGAATGTAGAATTTCCTCCGTGCTATTCAGAAATTGTCAGCTGATCAGTTTGACTACAGAAATCCATGAGGTGTCTGTGATACCTCCCAATTATCAAAATCAGACTCAGAACTCAGTTTCATTGGTCCACTAGGCGGTCATGACACTTTACATAAATAGCTATGACTAGAATTAGGACCCCAAACAGATTATAGTTTGTTATTAGATGGTTACGACGCTTCTAGATAAGCAGCTCTGACCAGTCTAGAACCCAGTTTCAGAATCTGGTCCGATAAGACTCTCAGGGTACTATCTGTTATATATGCCTGACTAGTCTTGGACCCCAATTTTGAGCTATAAGCTTAATATTCAATTTAGGTATTCTAGTGGGAGTATGACTTAGCACCGAGCAGACCGGGGTTTCAGTGCACCCAGGTTCCTAGAAGTACGTTGCCAGCATAGGTTACAGTATTTATTGTCCTGATTGGCCCCAGACTTTAGTGATCACCCACTTCATGCCTCTATACCCTGACAAGGTATATTGGGTCCTACCAGTGGGATGTGTACATCGGGCTCCACGTCTAACTCACATGGTTATATGTCGGTTATAAACTCTCCCACTAGTCAGCTCAGTCCAGTCTCAATACAAGCAATTAAGTTCAGTTTCATATCTCTCAGTTAAAGTAGTTCAGTAAAGTATCTCAGACTCAGAACCTTTAGACTTAGGGCATGTCCTTGACTAGTAGACAGGGTCATTTTGACCATCTCAGTTTATTACAGTTATTCAGCTCAGTATATTAGCAGGTCATTGCATGTCCTTTTTCAGCTTAGTCTTTTATATTCAGTTCTGTTTTCTCCTGCTTACTCAGTACAATCAAAGTACTGACGCATACTTTTATGTTGTATCATTTTATGATACAACCGTAGGTGCACAGACTCAGCGTCGTTAGTCGCCGCAGTTCAGATCCTCCTCAGCAGCAGAAGTGTGGGTACTCATCTTTTAAGGGCGTTATTTTAGTTCTTTCAGTCATTTCATTACTTTCAGTTATACTTAGAGTTAGCTGGGGGCTTGTCCCAGCAACTCATCTGCTAGATGGCTTTCAGACACAGACTTGATTTCAGATTGTTAGTATTGTTCAGTTGTTTTACACCTTATGTTTTCAGTTTTAGCTTTCATAAATATTTTTAGATTATTATTTCAAAGCTTCCGCTATGCATGTTTTACTTAGAATACTAGTGTATGATTGGCCAAGGGTTGACTTGGGTTACTTGTGACTCCATGTACCGTGTTCCGTCTAGGGTGTAGACTCGGGCGTGAAAAACTTTGTATCAGAGCACTAGATTTAGAGTATCCTCGGAATGTCTGAAAGCCGCATTGAGTAGAGTCCTTTTCATGGGTGTGAAGCGCGCCACACTTATGAAGAGGAGGCTATGAGATGTTATTAGGAAAACTCTCTTTTGTTCATACTCTTTATCGTGCGTTAAAGTTCAATTCCAGAAGCGACCTTCTAGTTCGTGCTCTTTTTTGTTTCAGTAAATAATGTCTCCTAGGCGCGGAAAAAAAAGAAGGTCTGGCAATGCCAACAGACCTGCCCTACCAGCCTCAGTAGCCCCTCAGGACGACACAGGGTCCACCGTAGAGTTTAGGACGGCTATCTAGCTGCTCGCGCAAACAGCCACCAATCAGGTGAATCAACCAGTAGTACTAGTTAGCAACAACGAATTTGCAGCAGCTTCTAGGGTGCAGGACTTCACCCATATGAACCCTCCATCTTTTCAGGGATCCAAAGTGGGGGAGGACCCCCAAGAGTTCATAGACGAGATTCGGAAGATTACCCGTATTATGGGTGTCAGCTCCTCTGCGAGTGTTGATCTGGCTGCCCACCAGCTAAAAGAGGTAGCCCAGGTTTGGTACAAACAATGGAAAGAGGGGCGACCAGCGAGAGCAGGACCGGTGGAGTGGGAGGAGTTCAACACAACCTTCCTGGACAGATTTTTCCCTCAGGAGCTGAGGGAGGCAAAAGTGGCTAAGTTTATGAACTTAAGAAAGGGGAATAGAACAGTTGAGGAGTATGCTCTGGTGTTTACTAGGCTGTCTAAGTACGCTCCAGAGAGAGTAGCCGATCCAAGGGATCATATGTTGAAGTTTGTGAATGGAGTGTCGAACCTAGTCCTCAATGAGTGTAGGACAACGATGATGATTAAAGATATGGACCTATCCAGCCTGATTGTCTATGCCCAGCAGATTGAGACCGAAAAACTGAAGGATATGGAGCGAAAGAACAAATGGGCAAGGACTGGCCAGTCAGATCATGGCCATTAGAGGTCTAGCGGTAGTAGCCACCCACAGCAGCAACAACAACAGTAGCACCCAGCTCATCCAGCATCCCAACCTTCCGGTCCCTCCAGGATCAGAGGGGAAGAGCATCTGGCTCTCAGTCTCAGAGCTACAGTGTTGGGAATAGATATCCAGCTTGCCCCAAGTGCGGCAGGAACCACCCGGGAGAGTGTCTTCAAGGTTGAGAGGTCTGCATTGGTTGTGGACAACTTGATCATCAGCTTAAAGATTACTCGTCAGCAGGACGGGGGAGAGCACAATCCACCATATCATCAGCTCTAGTAGGCCGACCTGCTTAGCAGGCCAACACCTCAGGTACGGATGGAGGTCAACGCTAAAACCATTTTTATGCATTGTCTTTCCGTTAGGATCAGGAGAGCTCACCTAACGTAGTCACGGGTATGTTATGCCTCTTTCACCTGGACGTGTATACCCTCCTAGATCCAGGAGCCACCCTTTCATTCGTGACTCCTTATATAGCAGTCTAGTTCAATATCAGTCTAGAGGTCCTCTTAGAACCATTCTCTGTCTCCACCCCTGTTGGAGAGTCAGTTAGAGCTAGCCAGATGTATAGAAACTACCGAGTCTCAGTCCTGAATAAAGTCATTCCAGCTGATCTCGTAGAGCTAGACATGGTCGATTTTGAAATTATCCTCAGCATGGACTGGTTACACTCCGGTTATGCCTCAGTTGACTGCAGAACTAGAGTTGTCAAGTTTCAGTTCCCTAGTGATCTAGTGTTTGAATGGACTGGCAGTAGTTCAGCACCTAAGGGTCGGTTTATTTCCTACCTTAAGGCCCAGAAGCTCATTTCCAAGGAATGTATTTATCATCTGGTTTGGGTCAAAGATTCCAACTCCGAGACCCCAACCATCCAGTCAGTTCCAGTGGTCAACGAGTTCCCAGATGTATTTCCCGAGGATCTTCCCGGAGTTCCCCCTGAGCGGGAAATAGACCTTCTCCCAGATACTCAGCCCATCTTCATCCCTCCTTATAGAGTGGCTCCAGTTTATCTTAAGGAGTTGAAGGAGTAACTAAAAGATTTTCTTGACAAGGTTTTTATCAGACCCAACATCTCTCCTTGGGGTGCTCCAGTACTATTCGTGCATAAGAAAGACGGTACCCTCAGAATGTGCATAGATTACCGTCAGCTGAACAAAGTCACAGTAAAAAACAAGTATCCCCAACCTCGAATTGACGACCTATTTGACCAACTTTAGGGAGACAATTGTTTCTCGAAGATAGATCTCAGGTCGGGGTACCATCAGCTAAGGGTCAGAGAGTGTGACATATCAAAAACAACATTTAGAACTCGATATGGTCAGTACTAGTTCGTGGTTATGTCCTTCGAGATAACGAATGCCCCCGCAACCTTCATGGACTTGATGAATAGAGTCTTCATAGAGTATCTGGATATGTTCGTCATTGTGTTCATCGACGACATTCTGGTATACTCCATAAATGATGAAGAGCATGCTAATCACCTGAGGATAGTGCTTCAAACGCTTAGAGATTGCCAACCGTTCGCCAAGTTCAGAAGGTGTGAAGTTTGGTTGAAGTCCGTGACTTTCCTGGGTCATGTGATCTCAGGTGAAGGTATTCAGGTTGATCCTCAAAAGATAGAAGCATGAAAGATTGGCTTAGACCTACCTCTCTGATGGAAATCAGGAGTTTTCTAGGCTTAGTTGGTTATTACTGACGGTTTGTGGATGGTTTCTCCTCTATAGCATCTCCTCTTACTAAGTTAACTCAGAAGAAAGTGAAGTTCCGGTGGTCGGATGCGTGTGAGAAGAGTTTCCAAGAGTTGAAGACTCGACTCACTACTGCTCCAGTTTTTACCTTGCCAGAAGGAACAGATCAGTTGGTTGTCTATTGTGACGCTTCTAGAGTTGGACTCGGTTGCGTTCTGATGCAGAAGGGCAAGATGATAGCCTACGCCTCCAGACAACTCAAAGTTCATGAGAAGAACTATCCAACTCATGACTTGGAGTTGGCAGTGGTGGTGTTTGAACTGAAATTATGGAGACATTACCTATATGGGGCTCACATGGATGTGTTCACAGATCATAAGAGCCTTTAGTATATGTTCAGTCAGAAGGACCTAAATGTTCGTCAGAGAAGGTGGTTGGAGCTACTGAAAAACTATGACATGAGTGTGCTGTATCACCCAAGCAAAGCCAATGTGGTGGCTGATGCATTAAGCAGGTTGTCTATGGGAAGCATAGCTCATGTTGAAGAGGGAAAGAAGGAAATGGTAAAAGATATCCAAATGCTAGCTCGGTTGGGAGTACCATTGGTGGAATCAGCCGAGGTTGGAGTGGTAATGCAAAATGGGTTAGATTCCTCCTTGGTAGTTGAAGTGAAGTTCAGACAGGACGAAGATCCCATCTTACTCAAGCTTAAAGAAGCAGTTCTCAGAAAAGAAATAGAAGTTTTCTCCAAAGGGGGAGATGGTGTGCTCCGTTACCAGGGCAAATTGTGCGTACCGGATGTTGGTGAGTTGAGACAGCAGATACTGGCTGGAGCACACGACTCGAGATACTCCATTCACCCTGGAGCTACTAAAATGTACCACGATTTGTAGGATATTTACTAGTGGAACAAAATGAAGAGAGACATCGCTAAATTCGTAGCCAAGTTCCCGAACTACCAACAAGTCAAGGTAGAGCATCAAAGACCAGGAGGCATGACTCAGGATATCTGCATACCCACATGGAAGTAGAAAGAAGTAAACATGGACTTCATTATGGATCTACCTCGAACTCGTCAGCATCATGACTCAATTTGGGTAGTAATAGACCGGATGACTAAGTCAACACATTTCCTCCCAGTTAAAACTACAGATTCGCTGAGGACTATGCTAGACTTTATATTCGGGAGTTAGTCATACATCATGGGGTGCCCTTATCCCTCATCTTAAATAGATGTACCCAATTCACCTCACACTTCTGGAAATCTTTTCAGAAGGGACTAGGCACTCAGATCAAGCTCAGGACAACTTTTGACTCGCAGACAGATGTGCAAGCTGAGTGGACTATTCAGACCCTAGAAGATATGTTGAGAGTGTGCAAGATCAATTTCAAGGGCAATTGGGATGAACATTTGCCTCTTATCGAGTTTGCATATAGTAGCAGCTACCACTCTAGCATTTAGATGGCCCTGTTTGAGGCATTATATGGTAGAAGGTGTAGATCTCCTATAGGGTCGTTTAGGTTGGTGAAGCTACCTTGATAGGGCTAGACTCAGTTCACGAGGCAATGCAGAAAGTTCAACTCATCTGCAAAAGATTGAAAACAGCTCAGAGCCGTCATAAATCTTATGCTGATGTGAGGAGAAGAGAATTGGAGTTTGTATTTGATGACTGGGTTTATTTGAAAATTTCATCCATGAAATGGGTGATGAGGTTTGGAAAGAATGGAAAGCTCAGTCCGAGATATGTGGGACCCTATAGAATTTTGAGGCTTATTGGAAATGTAGCCTATGAACTAGAATTACCTTCAGAATTAGCAGTTGTACACCCTGTATTCTATGTGTCACCTTTGAAGAAGTGCATCGGAGATCCAACTTTAGTTGTGCCATTGGACAGTATAGGAATAAAGGATAGTCTCTCATATGAGGAGGTCCCAGTTTAGATCGTTGACCGTCAAGTTCGTAAGCTAAGGAACAAGGAAATAGGTTTAGTCAAGGTCTTATGGAGAAATTAGTAAGTTGAGGGAGCTATGTGGGAGGATGAAGCAGATATGATAGCCAAATACCCATTCTTGTTCTTTGCTGACTCTGTTACAGCTTAAAATATTAGTTTTTCTTTAGAAACTAATTTAGTTGTTGGGTTCAATCCATGTGTTTAAGTTCCCTTTATGATTTTGGATGTATGTATGAAAAGTGAATATAGTTCAGTTATGTATTGTGAAATGGAAGTAGTCATTCTGTCAGTTTTGGAGTAAAATGAATAGAATTTGAAACTTTATGATTGTTATTCCCTGCTTTCCTGTGTGTTTTCCAACATTCGAGGATGAATATACACAAGGGGGAGATATTGTAATACCCTGAAGATGCCTAAGATTGGACCCAAGATCGAATATGGAAGTTGGCTGAAAACTGGGAAAAAAGTTGCAGCATGAGTGATCTATAACAAGTTGTTGGTCCAACCAACGACCCGTTGGGAGGAGTCGTGGGGAGTACTGGTTATAACCTAAAGGGAAGGTAACGAGTCATCTAACGACTCTCCACGAGTAATA
>JACEIK010001453.1:39543-128600 GCA_018107945.1 Datura stramonium | reverse complement strand
TATTTATGTATTAAATTCCTCATGGTTTTTGAAGTATTATTTGGGTTGATTTTTCTAGTATTCCTTATCGTTTAGATGTTGAGTATTACTCCCTTGATAAAAATGATTTTGGCCCTGGTACGAATGAGAAAACTATAGTACTATTTATCGGATGAAATTTCCTGATTTCTTGAAATTTTTGCCATATTATGGATTCCGGTATTATCGGAATAAGTTAAATACTCCATTAGATTTTTTTAGTAGTTCAATTAAGTTAGAATGTAGAATTTCCTCAGTGCTATTCAGAAATTGTCAGCTGATCAGTTTTTTACAGAAATCCATGAGGTGTCTGTGATACCTCCCAGTTATCAGAATTAGACTCAGAACTCAGTTTCATTGGTCCACTAGGCGGTCATGACACTTTACATAAATAGCTATGACTAGAATTAGGACCCTAGACAGATTATAGTTTGTTATTAGATGGTTACGATGCTTCTAGATAAGCAGCTCTGACCAGTCTAGAACCCAGTTTTAGAATCTGGTCCGATAAGACTCTCAGGGTACTATCTGTTATATATCCCTGACTGGTCTTGGACCCCAATTTCAAGCTATCAGCTTAATATTCAATTTAGGTATTCTAGTGGGAGTATGACTTAGCATCGAGCAGACTGGGGTTTCAGTGCACCCAGGTTCCTAGAAGTACGTTGCCAGCGTTAGTTACAGTATTTATTGTCCTGATTGGCCCCAGACTTTAGTGATCACCCACTTCATGCCTATATACCCTGACAAGGTATATTGGGTCCTACCGGTGGGGCGTGTACATCGGACTCCACGTCTAACTCACATGGTTATATATCGGTTATAAACTCTCCCACTAGTCAGCTCAGTCCAATCTCAGTATAAGCAATTAAGTTCAGTTTCATATCTCTCAGTTAAAGCAGTTCAGTACAGTATCTCAGACTCAGAACCTTTAGACTTAGGGCATGTCCTTGACTAGTAGACAGGGTCATTTTGACCATCTCAGTTTATTACAGTTACTTAACTCAGTATATTAGCTGTTCATTGCATGCCCTTTTTCAACTCAGTCTTTTATATTCAGTTCTGTTTTCTCCTGCTTACTCAGTACATTCAAAGTACCGACGCATACTTTTATGCTGTATCATTTTATGATACAACCGCAGGTGCTCAGACTCAGCGTCGTTAGTCGCTGCAGTTCAGATCCTCCTCAGCAGCAGAAGTGTGAGTCCTCATCTTTTAAGGGCGTTATTTTAGTTCTTTCAGTCATTTCATTACTTTCAGTCATTTCATTACATTCAATCATTTCATTACTTTCAGTTATACTTAGAGTTAGCTGGGGGATTGTCCCAGCAACTCATCTTCTAGGTGGCTTTCAGACACAGACTTGATTTCAGACTATTAGTATTGTTCAGTAGTTTTACACCTTATGTTTTAAGTTTTAGGTTTCATAAATGTTCTTATATTATTATTTCAAAGCTTTTACTATGCATGTTTTACTCAGAATACCAGTGTATGATAGTCCAAGTGTTGATTTGGGGTTACTTGTGACTACAAGTGCCATGTTCCGTCCAGGGTGTAGACTCGGGGCTTGACACTCTAGATAGACATGTGGTTAAAGTATTGATCAAGTTTTTGTATCCTGAAAGAATTATGTTTAGGTTCAAATATTTGAGTTAACCACCATGATTGGAGAAATCAATGGATTTGTTGATTGACATATCAAGGAAAGAATATGATTCTACCTCGCAGAAAATTTTGGAAAGAAATGTTTTGCATCTTTTTGGGCTTAAAAACAACTTTAAGCTTTCATTTTTTGATCTTGAATGGATCTCTCTAGTTACTTGTATGAACGATTTGGTCACAAAGATGGTTAAAAAGTTTTCATAGGGAATTCCCTTGTTCTGATGAAAATTGAAAAAAAGAAACCCGCCTTATCGCTTTTTCCATTGCTTTACTATGTACTCTAATTTTTTAATGGAATATGAATAAAATATATACTTGCATTAGCTTTGTAGTTCAAACTCTCTCCCAAGGGGTTGAAAACACTGAGGTCATGTTAGTTCCAATGATAGTAGTAGAAATATTGAGGGCACTATCCAAATGTGCTAAAGGAAGAAGGTTCTTTGAAGGTTGCAATCTCCTTCTCCAACTTTGGGCTATGGAACAATTCTATAGATGTCCTGACTGAGTGGACATACTCTTGGGTAGATCCAACAAGATCGAGACTCATCACCAAAGAATGATAAGGTTTGCGTCTTCCGTTGGTAGTGAGGATTGGTACACATACACTAAAATACTTACTGGCAATCAAATTAAGTGGAGGTATTCATGGTTATCACCTCCTGCTGCTGTCATAAGGGGACGTGGACTACATTATATCGATATCATTGATATGAAGGGTCTCCAACCGTATTCTCCTATGCGAGTGCTTCGACAATTTGGGTGTCTTCAAGTCATTATACTTGGTTCACACATAAGCAACTAGAAGATTGAGTTTAGGGTAAACTTTGAGATTCTTAGTGCAAAGGAGTTGCTTAAAGCATGGAAAAATTTGATGACAAAAAAATATTTAACAAACAATCATATTGCACTCCCGAATATTATGCATAATTATTAGAAGACTGTGAAGATGTGAACCTTAGCCCTCAAGGGTAGATATCTGGTTTCAAGGACTTGAGAGAAACCACATGGGAACGTAAGCATCTATTCGACAATGTCGTTGTCACACTTGAAATGTGGTCACAGGTCATCCCTGGATTTTTGGAGCACAATGACGGAGGAGCATGATGATTGGATCTAGTGACTATAATTTCCTCTATGTTATTCCCATGTTACATTTATGTTAACGGTTGTTTTCAATTTAGACTCCATGTAATAGATTAGATGCAATATTTTAATAAAGTCTTTTTTCATTATCTAACTCCAAACTCAAATTTTATCAATAATTAAAGCTTGGATCAATTTATCATAATGTCAAATATATGACGTTTAGGCCTACCTTTGGCATGAAAAAGGTCCCGTGTATGCTAGGATGCGCTATGACTGTTCAATTTGCTTCTTACTGTGTAATTTGTTTTCTATGAGGCTTATTCTACTTTCAATATTAACTACCAATATTTTTTTACTGTTGAAGCATCATTACCTGCCACATACTAGCATTTTCTTCTATTTTGAAGGTTTTATTTATAATGATTATTTCCCTAAAAGTTGATCTGTATTGATTCTCAAACTCGCTGAGTCGTGCTACAATCTGAGGTCCAAGAGCAAAATGACTGAATCCAATGAATCCAACACTACTGAAAACATCCTCTTATCTATATAAAATTTGAAAGGCTCGGAAGGAAGGATGAATACGCGAAATGACGAAAAAATGGCTCACCTAGAATAAGAATTTGAGATACTGAGGGAAGAGCTATGCCAAGTGCGTAATTTGACCAAATTCAATGTAACTACAGTCCCGCATCCACTATGCTTTCCATCCTTGGAAACACCTGCTCTGGAATGCTTCCCCTGATCTACACATCCACCTCAGATACCCATTGCCAATTTTGGCCTACCTTCAACCACTCCCACTAATTTGCAAAACCCAGTCAAACATACTCCATAGCAAATTCTCCACTTGTAGTTAGGACTGCACCTAACTTTTCACAACCAAATCAAGTGGCTACCATGCCTACATTCCTAGAAATGCAACACATACCTTGGTCATACGTCGTCACTTTCTATAGCCATGTGTGCTACCCATACATACGATTGAAGCTCTTGCTTTCACAACACTGATTAAAGTCAAAGTCCCATGTGAGGTGGAACAGTATGTGAAGATGGAAAAAGATGCTCGAATGAAGGAAAAGGATTTGATAACTAGTCAACTCGAAAGTCTGAGAAGGGCATTAAAAAGCTTGCAAGACACTTGAGGAAGTGAAAGTCTGGATTACGATGATTTGGGTATCCATCTAGATATTGACATATCGGTGGGACAAAAACCACCCAAGTTTGACATATTTGATAGGACGGGTGATCCCCATGCACATTTGAGAGCTTATTGTGATAAGATAATGGGGGTAGGAAGAAATGAAAAGTTGAGGATGAAATTATTTATCCGAAGTCTTTCAGGAGAAGCATTGACTTAGTACACTCTCCAGGACCTCACAAAAGGCGTGACTAGCAAGAAATGACAGAGGACTTCATGACTCACTTCAGGTACAACAGTGAGATTTCTTGGGACAGGTTTTTATTAGTCAACATCTAGAAGAAACTGTTTGAGTTATTTCAAGAATATACACGAAACTGGAGAGTTAAGACTGCTAGGGTCCAATCCTTACTAGATGAAAGTAAGCTCACCAAGTACTTCATTAGAGCCCAAGAAGGTGTTTACTTTGAGAAGATGATAGGAATGATAGGCCAGATATTTTTAGAATAGGTCAAGATAGGAGAGATTTTGGAAGAGGGCAGCAAATCCAGGAATATCCAATCCATGTCGCACTGCAGGCTGCAAGTAAATCTATACAACAAGTTCCCTAGGTGGTTCTAGCAAGAAGAAGAAAAATGTATCGACCATCACACCTTATTACAACACGGAGAGTCATCCTATTGATTCCCTAACAACCCTGTATAATGCTCAACCCTTCTATAATCCACTCTAAGCACCAGCACCCTAAAATCAAACAAAAGCTAATCCCCATGTCCAATCACCTGTCCACCAGAATAGACCAACATATGCACCAAGTCCACATCTAAATCCAAAATCTAGAACCACCTGCACCTACACACCTATCATCGAACCTTTGGATAAGTTGTTTGAAAGGTTGAGGATAGCTGGATTTTTGCAGTTAGTTGAAGGAAGACTTTTGGACCCAATCCCTCAAAATTTATGGGAACAAATGATGCATTTGTCACTAAAGTATTTAGGGTCATGACACTAAAGAATTCTACAACTTAAGAAATTGAATTGAGTTTTGATAAAAAAAAATATGAAACAATTAAATGCACTGTAGCGCCTCCGAATGTAAATAATAACTCACTGTCGGACCATAGGAATCAAGGAGTCAACATGATAACATTGGAGAAGAATATGGCAAGAGGGGAACCATTATTTCTGTTAGAAATACAGAGGTGGTTGCTGTGACATCATTGGCCTCACTTTTCATCATGGTTCAACTAAGGGCGCCTCTGACTATTCAGACGTACCAACCCAGATCCATAGCAACTACCATAATTACCAAGAAACTAGGGTATAAATCTAAGGTGGTACCATGGGATTACCAAGAAGAAGAAAAAACTAAGATGATAAACACCGCAACAGCTCATGGGATGACCAGGTCAGGAAGATATTATGTCCCAAATAACCTTAAAAGACCAACTTCAGGGAGAACGAAAAATCAAAAGAGAAATGTTACTGATGTTGAAATTGCAGAGTTTGAAAGAAGATGCAGATCAAACATTACTCAGTCAAGGAACAACTAAAAAGGACACTAACCCATATATTCATTATGTTCTTACTAAAGAGATCTAAAGCTCATAGGAATGATCTAGCTAGAGAGTTGAATAGAGTGAGCATACCAGACGAAATTACAGGTGAAACATTAGCTGCAACCATTGGATGAATGGTAGAAGCAAATAATAGATCTTTCCATAATGATGAACTCCCTCCAGAAGGGGTAGGACACGACAAAACGCTTCATGTCATAGTGAAATGCGGTAACAAGATCGTGTCTCAAGTATTGATCGATGGCAGCTCTGGTTGTAACATATGTCCTTTTACTATTCTAAGAGGCATGGAGATAAGCATGGGGAAGTAAGAGAGNTATTGTTTGTTGAGACTTGGTTGTGTATTTAGATCAATTCCTTTTACTATTCTAAGAGGCATGGAGATAAGCATGGGGAAGTAAGAGAGAGTCGTGTGAAGGTCAAAGCTTTTTATATATCACAAAAGAGTGTCATTGGAGAAATACATCTAACTTTACAAGTCGAGCCTACTGAGTTCCTCATCATGTTCCAAGTAATAGATGTCTCATCTACTTATAATCTGTTGTTGGGAAGACCTTGGGTCCACATGGAAAGAGTAGTTCCCTCCACTTGATAACGCTCGTAAAAGTGTGACGTGGACATTATCAATAAAGAACACAACTAGCTTGGGGTCGATCCCACAGGGAATAAGGTCAAGATATAAAATAATACTAGTATTTAAGCTTTTAAGTCTATTATTTCCTAAAGATAGGGGTTTTATAAAAGAAAATACGTAACAATGTTGATATTTGATTATTATTTATCAAGTTAATGAAAATAACTAGGGAAGTGTCCCCATGGATTCATAACTACTTAGGGTTTTACACTCGTGAATTTTCCCAATTCTTACTTGTAGAACTAATAACTAGGGTTTATCCAAATGACTGGTTCGTCCCTATTGGATAACTATACTCAATCACTGGATTAGGTATCATGAGTGATTTCACTTCAACTTTTATCTATTTATTTCAAATTAACTATCCTGGAACTGCAGCTCAAGTCATACAATGACCCATAAAGATCAAAGCTTTGTTGTAATTCCCTTTTCCTAATCTCTACTTCTCTAGATTTAATCAAGTAAAGAATTCGAGCAACTCCTAATATTTCACTCCATTAAGAAATATTAAAGATGAAGAGAATACAATACAAGCATCATCATTGGCTTAGAATCACTTTGTGCGAACCCTAGTTTGTTTATGATTTCCACAATCCTAGTTGTGGAGGTTTTAGCCTCTCATAGTTGTAAGAGAATTATATGAATTCATCAATAAACACATAATTTAGAACTTACAAAGATGATTGGAAGAAAATCCACTTGATTATTGCAAGAATTAATGAAGAATAATTCAAGAACAATGGAAGAATCAAAATAAGAAATCTCCCAAAAGTTGCTCTCAATAATCCCAAAGTAAAAAACCTCTCTTAACAATCGAATTCTGTTCTCCTCTAACAAAAATAACTTAGAAAAGTATTTATACAAATAATTAGAAACTTTTTCTAAATTGACAGGAAAACTACTTAAACTGTCGCCGACTTCACCTACGATCCGTACCATGATTGTATGGGTCATACCTTCACTCGTATGTTGGTTGGCTCTTCTGATATTGGCGAAGTGTTGGAAGCTGGTACGACTCGTACCATAAACCTACGAGTCGTACTGTCTTGTCGTGGTCTGAACCTGAAACTTCTGGCATCCTCTGATTATTTCCACAAGTGAATTGGTACGGCTCATACCTTCATCCTACATCTCGTGAATTCTTGTCGTACTTTGAGTTCTACCTTTCTTCCATTCTTATGAAGTTCACCACGACTCTTTAGTTGGGTTTTAGGTATAAACATGACTCATGGTTACTACCCGTACTAGGAGACTAACTCAGTGCACTTTCTTCTGAACTTTATCATGATTTCCTTGGTACGGCTCGTACCAAGTGTCGTACTTTTGCTCTTTGGTTTAGCAAATCCTCTAGACTTTTCCCCGATTCTCAGTACGACTCGTAGCAAGATGGTATGGATCATACTATGGTCCATACTTAGCCTTTTTTTCTGAATTTTTTCACTACTTTTGCACATTTCAACTCCAACACCTAATTTCCCTGAAAACAAAGTAAAAGTGCATCATTTGTATATAAACATACACAAGTCCATGCTTATTTCCTCAGTTTTAAGCGTCGAAAGTGTTGTAGACCCACATAATATCAAAACCCTCAACTTAATACTTTTGCATGTACTCAGACAAACAAAACAAAACTATAAAATGACGCTTAACTAGAAAGTAAACTAGAAGACCTACAACCATCATAACAAAAATATGCACAGAAACCACAATCAGCCCCTTTTTTCATTCAAACTAACTCAGCTATATAATCATGCAACTACAACTCATGATATACAGCGATCAAGATATGGCATCTAATAATCAGCAGAGAATCAAATTATCACTAGTGCTACTAACACAGACAATTGGTAGAATATAATACTAACCAAGTGCCCTCACAACAAATGAAGTCCCCAAAACTCACAGATATATAGAAATATGAAACTTGAGACTAAGAAAGTAAGACTCTCTCTCTCACAGCGAGGTTCTAAATACTGTATATCAAATACCATGGGCTTGCCCTTATTTTCTCCACTCGGCTTTTCGGACAGTTAGGCTAGGATCACTATAGGAATTTATTCGGCTTGTAATGTAGGTTTTGGATTGGGTATGGCAAACATAGAATTCAGTGACTAAACCCTCCTTGGCACTATATACTTGGCTTCACTTTCACTTTATACCCCTTTTTTCACTTTTTTCGCTTTTCCTCCGTTTTCTCCCCTTTCAAATGCAATGTGTGAGTGCGGTGTATTTTTCTCATCTTTTTTTTCATTTCTTTTTCTTTTTTTCTTTTTTTTTATTTTATTTTTCATTTCATCTCTTCTTTTATTTATTTTTCTTTTCACACCACACCCCCACTTTTTCTTTGATTTTTGTTTCTTTCTTTTCCACCTCCTCACAGTTTACGCACCCCTACTATTGCCACCCTCAACTTAGGCATTTTTCCTAGGTCGTGTTCACAATGTCCAAGAAGGGATCAGGGCCAAGCATGTTCATAAACAATGAGAAAGATAAATGGGTAATTAAAGAAAAATGGTCAATTTTAGGCTCAAATTAGAGATCAAGGGATTCATTTCTATTTTGTTGGTTCATTTAAGCTAAAATGGCTAAAATAAAAAATGGCCTCTGATCCTTTCCTAACAAACTATCCTATAACCCATGTAAAGACCAACCGGGCAAGTTCTAGATCCTCAACGTAGTATTGAACCAAGTATAAATCCTCACTCACTCACGGTACATGTCTGCATTAATTCTACCTATCCATTTCATGCACAACTAAGCTTTAATTAAACATGCTAATAAACTAAATCCATAAAAGATCCACAGATATTATGCATTGCAGTTAACATACACAACTAGACAACCAAATTTTTTTAGACAGGTTCATTTTTTCAACGTTTCAAAACATGTGCATTTATTGGCTATAAAGTACTCCTAATTACTTCTAGATAAACAAAACAAAAAATATAATCCTAAACATATCGGTTCTACTAGATAGCGTGTATGAGGAAAAATAAATACAGCAACAAAAACCCTTGGATGAAAGTCAAAACCCCAGAAAAATACAAGTACAACCCCCTTTTTCAAAAGCATGTTTCATCCCTGAAGCACAAAATGTAAGAAAAAGGAAAGGCATTGGCACTCTAAGCACTCCTGTCATCCTACAGAGGCGGTACCTCTGTTGTAATAGTGGCACTACCGGTGGCTAGTGCACTCGATGAGACATCACTTGGGGTAGTGGTCACCCCCTCAACTGGACCGGTCATCTAGGCGACCTCATCAATAACTTGTGCTGAATGTAACTCACCCAAAGGATCCTTGCCAGTCGCAAGCTCTCCAAGGGCAGTGGTGAAGCTCCCCGCTCCTCTGGCTTGCTCATGAAACTCTGACATATTCTCATCATGAGTTTGCATACTGTCTGCTCTCGCCCGTTTGCGCTCCTTTTTCTCTTCTTTATTGAGGACTTGTCTTCAACCTCCTTCGAGACCCTCTTCTTCCCTTTCCCTCCATTGGTCGCTGTCAAAGCCCGGTATGTCTCCAGATCTAGCTCCTCATTGAGCTCAACATCTAACTTCGGGATGGTGGGGTTTTATAATATTGCTGGCTATCTAGACAAAAACTCAACTACCTGGCTCCGCAAAGACCCCAACTCCTCTCTAAGGCTGCCCGTGTATGTCTGCTTAGCCAGGAATTCATTGAGGCGACGCTCAAAACTATCTAACCGACCATGTAACAATCTCACAACCTCATCAATCTCAGCCTTCACCCAAGGCTTGGCATTTTCCATCATTGATTTGACCTTCTTCTCAGTCACTATCAACCTCTTGCCATTTTCTAGAGGAACTCCTATGGGACCAACATGTAACCAACTAGGGTCTGACATGGCATGCCCAACGGTAGTATGGAGGAAGTACTAGGAGCTTTATCTGTGTGGCCGGCCACTGTAGCTGGCATATCTTCCTGCTCAATGGTGGAATTTTAGATACTACAAGAAGTACGAGTCATAGAAAGAAGGTATGAGTCGTACCATAACACTCGTGAAGCATTCCAAAAGATGCTAGAGTTCTCAAGAGCAATCCACGGATGCATTGTATGACTCGTAAGAAGAAGGTACGAGTCATATCATCTCCCAACAATCAGCCAAAGTTTTAGCAAGCAAAGGACGTATGAGACGCAGTTATAACCCATACAATCCATCTACAAGTCGTATGCCCAGTCGTGTCACATGCGGTGCCAGTTATGGAAAATCTCCCTGTTAGCTTAGGAAAAGGTTTCTAATGTCTGTATAAATACCTTTTATGTTTTATTTTCATTATGAATCAATAGATAACATATGATTGAGTAGTTTACGTGTGATTAACACTTCTTGGGAGCAATTCTTGATTACTTTATCAATTGTTCTTGAGATTATTCTTGCATATTCAAAGAATTTTTTCTCTCAACTATTGCTGTCAGTATTTAATTATGTGTTTGTCTATGAATGCGTATCACAATCTTACAACCATGAGAGGGTAAAACCTCCACAACTAGGGTTGTGGGAACCATGGTGGATAAACAAACTAAAGTTGTAGAAAAGTGATACAAAACCAATGCACAAAGATTATATTGTATTCTCTTCATGCTTAAGCATTTCTTAATGGTGTACAACGTTAGGCCTTGCCTGGAATTCTTTACTTGCTTGAATCTAGAAAGCTAGAGATTAGGAAACGAGAATTACAACAAAGCCTTTATCTTGATGATCATTGTATTAACTTGAGTTATGGTCGCAAGAGAATTAAATTTGGAATATGTTGATAATGGTTAGCTTGAAATCGCTCATGAGACCTGACCCGGTGATTGAGTATATTCATCCAATAGGGACGAACTAGTCATTTGGATGAACCCTAGTTATCAATTCTACAAGTAAGAATTGGGATTGATCACATGTGTATACCCGAAGTATTTATACATGCTACCCAAGTATTTATGACCCATGGGGAACAGATACCCTAATTATTTGCAAATCTTGATTTAATTCACAGTTATAATCTTGTTCTTCAAAACTCCAACTGGATGTTACACTCAAATTTTTTTGATGATTATTTTATGGTTATATGTCATATTAAGGGAAATTATGGCCGTATGTTGCCCTATAGGTGAGGAAGAAACATGTGAAAAGGGGAAAAGAGAAGAGTATGTGAAGATTGTAGTTATGGCAATCCTAGGATCTTCAAAGTCACTTATGATTATGTAAGCTTTGTTAAGCTCCGCAGATAATTGCAAAGTTATGTAAGTCAATCCAACATCACCCACTATATATCTTTATTTGCCTATAAGGAATTACTTTAGAGAGTTACTTCACGAGTTCCTAAGTTATACAGCCCAAGTCTCAGATCCTTAAGTTATGTCTTTACGTCCCTAATTTATGTTGGAATGTGCTACCTGATCTAAGAAGTTTTCTAGAGATCATATTTCTATAATTTGTGCTATTGTCCTACACAAAGAAGTATCTCATATTGTATACGAGTTCAAAAACTCAAGTTTTTATGTCTTTCCTGTAAGAAGTCTTAATGTAATGATTTTCATGTTATGTTATAAATTGAATTTTTCAATTATATTCAAGTCATGCATCTTTGTGTTTAGCTTTGCTGATATCGCCTGAATTTCCACCAAAGTAGAGATTCTCCCATGTACCAATGTTCCTAATGTCTAAGTAAGTATAAGTGCAGCTATGATAGCCTGATCAGTTAAGCTCAGAACTTTGAATACCAGGAAGTCTCCTGGAGGTCACCAGTTTACTAAATACGAGTTATACATTATATAGAAGCCTGTTGTATGTCTCGTAGTTCAGCCTCACTCTATGTATATGACAAATAACTGTTCTAGTTATACTTCATGTTTTCCAAATAAGTCAAATGAATTAAGAACTATATGTGTGCCATTCAGAAGGATAATTTTGCAATAAAATTCCAATGTATAGTTGCCAATACAAGTAAAGGAACCACCGGTAGGAAGTATATATAGTGTGTACCCATGGTAAATGTTAAAGAATTGTAAAATGAGCTCTATGTGTTTCTATCCAAATAATATGTTCAATTGGTAGGATTACTTGTAGGACATTGCTTGTAAGCCTACAAAAGTTCTTATGTTGTCAAACCTCTTGAAGGTCTTTCAGCAATCGAGTCGACATGTTCATGTATAATGGACAACTTTTCGTGATATATTATACTATTTTCTTGTAGCTTACATGATATATGTCACTTGAATTTATGGGTTACGAAAGAGGCCTATTCCGGCCACAGATTTAACATTGTCATTATATGCCATAATGGGTACAAATTGAATCAATATAAGTCGTATCGACCCTATTTTTGATTATGATTGAGAATTATTTTTATTTTACTCCAGTGTGGTAACATCGGCCTGAGATATTTATATTTTACCCCCGGTGGTACATCCGGCTGGAGATATTTTTTATTTTACCCCGATGTGCACATTGGCTGGAGATATTTTTGATACCCCGTGTGGTACATCGACCGGAGATATTTTTATGTTAGCCCAAAGGTGGTACATCGGCCGGAGATATTTTATTTTACCTTAAGTAGAAAGATCGCTGTAGATATTTTTATTTTACCCCCGTGTGGTACATCGGCTGAGATATTTTTATTTACCTGGGTGTGGTACATCGTTGAGATATTTTTTATTTTACCTCTGTATGATACATCGCCGAGAGGTTTTTATTTTACGTTGGTGTGTGTACATCGGCCGGAGATACATCGCTGGAGATACTTTTATTTTTCCTCTGTATCGTACACCGGCTGGACAAATTTATATATGGATTTATGGTTGGCCGGCTTGTTGGCATTGGCGCGAGTAGATTTTCTTGTGCATTACTTGGTTGCATTGACATTTCAAATATTGACTTATTGCCGTGCTCAGCCTGATTCCGTGCTGTTGTTATCCTATTTCTGGCTTAATTTCATTGCTATCTTACATGTTTATAGTTTTCTGCCTTACATACCAGTTCATTTCATTCGTACTAATGTTCCTTCGCCTGGGACCCGCGTTAGTGCCAGCGGTGTAGGTAGAGGCCGGGATTGCCATGCAGTAGCGCTCATGAGATTAGCGGATGTGTTGGTATGCCCCTTTCTCGGAGCTAAGACCTGGTTTTGTTTTGTGCTTAGAGTTTTGAGATGTGTTATGGGTAGGTTCTGAGCCCTGTCCCGACCATCAGTCGTTTACTCTCTAGAGGCTTTGTAGACTTAGTGTGTACAATGGTATTCACTTGTGGCCTTGTCATTTTTTGTTGTTTAGTATATACTCATAGCCTTGTTTGCATTTCTGGGCTTGTTTACCTTGTATTGTTGAGACATTATGGGTTTAGCTTGTGCCCACGATTTGGACAAGTGGCCCGGACGGCCTAAGTATTAAGGCTGGCGTATGCCGGGCACAGCCGGCTTCCCAATTAACTGGGTGGCGGGAGCCGCCGCGCCTCCCCCCAATTTTGGGGGCGTGATAGACTTGGTATCGTAGCGAAGTCATATCCTAGGGTGTCCATGTCGGTCTAGTAGAGTCTTGCTTATGGGTATGTTGTGCACAATACTTATATTCAGGAGGCCAAGGTAAGTATTTAGGAGTTGTTTCACTTTGTTCATTAATAGCATCGTAAGAGCAAAGATGTAAGAGGGTTTTGAAATCTATATCGTATTATGTTTTAAAATTCGCCCGAATAAGGCAAATTTCTACGATATTTATTGGCACTCATGTTTGAAAGGGTCCTAACCGCCCTCCTGCCAATTCGAGAAATAGATTAGAGGCTCAAGCGGAAGCCTTATTCCTTGTACCATAGTTCCTCCAAGTTCCGGCTGAACTGGTGGGAAGGGATTCAAATTTCTCCTATTGTTTCGCATTCGATAGAGCTAAGAGAATGTAGAGTTATTGATCTGACCGCTGTACCTTCAGGTATATCAAAGGGATGAGATTTTGAGAAAGCATTTCAAATGTTAGCCCGAGCAGTGACGTTTCAAAATAAATAGTTAAAATTAATTGTAGGGTCCAAGGGAACTTTTGAGAGTCAGTGCCCATAGGTTTTGAGCCTAAATCCCCTAGCCTTCACGCAATCAAGTACTTACCACGGAACTTCGACGTCTGAGCTTAATAAGGTTTCGTAACGAGAGCAGGGCGGCATGAGTATTCGCGAATGTAGTCTCGAGTTTAATCCTTTGGCCCAATATTTTCGATAGGTGCGGAATAATAGAGGGATAGAATATATCAATTGTATTAGGTTTGGGACCCCATTTGGTCCGAAAGTGTTTGGGAATGTCTAATACCGACAAAATTATCTACTACTTGGATGCTAGTATTTTTCTCAAAAGAGGGACGATCTTATTCACCACCGCCTCCAAGTAATGATACAAGGTAGGAATAGTATGTTCAGCCGAGCAAGATGATGGCGACCCGCGCAGTGCTTGAGACCCGCCAAATGCATATCTCGCTTTCTCCTAAGACTAGCCACTACTTTGTCCCTTATATTAGACTACAATTTCATAGCCCCCATTTCCAAGGATAGGAAGTGACAAGAAGGCAAAGCAAAGGTTAAAGAGCAACTTCAAAGCCTACACCGATTCTATGTTAAGTGGCGTTGTGATTTTCACTTTTTTCCGTGGATATTTCCTAATGGTATGGAATGGGTAAGTCGCTGAGTATTTGAGTAAATCATAACTCCCATGGTAGTTTATTAATTTGCTTAGGGTTAGAAAGCACTACTTATGGTATTTAAAGCATGTCTATCATACTTCCACAAATAGATGGAGTTGAGTAAGCAGCTCAGATTAGAAGCGGCAATCAAAAGAGGGATGTGCTTAAAATAGAATGTATGTTTATGACACAAGGCAAGAAAAAGTTAAAGATGTTATGGCTAAAGTTACGGCTACCGAGGTATAACCCTACTGAGGATCTAATGATTTTAAGGTGGGGATGATGTTACACCTGGAATTTAATTTTTTGATGATTATTTGATATGGTATGTCATATTAAGGGAATTATGGGTCGATGTTGTCCGTAGGTGAGAGGGAAACATGTGCAAAGGAAAAGCGAAGAGTATGAAGTTTGTAAATAAGGGTCAACTTTAAATGGACATATCTCCAAATATATGATGATTCAGAGGTCCTATAAACTACAAAATGAAAGATATTGAGTCTACTACAAAGGAAAACCGTCATAATTGAAGTTCAAGTAAAGGTTAGCGCTCGCTTGAAGACAACACTGCCAGCTGGAAACGCGCCTATGCGCGCGCGCCGAGACAGCAGCACAGATGCGCACGCACGCGCGAGGGCACGCCGCATGGGCGCACGCGGCACCGCCCAGCCCGCTCTATATGAAGTAATTTTGAGCTGTGCTTATCTCTACTTCTGCTTCACCTCATTTCTTTTTCAAAATTGCAGAATTAAGAGCCTATACAATGTGGAAAATCAGGTAATAAATTCGTATGGATAGGTCAAATTTCCTTATAGTCCAGCTTTCTGAAAAGAGTTTTTATGTTTGTTTCTAATCGTCGAGTTGCTACGTTTTTTGGCCGCCAAGATGTCGCATTTTTTGGCAAAAGTAGGTAGGTGAAGTTCTACCTCCATATTGGTGAGAGTCGAGTACAAAAGGAGGTGTTATTTTTACTCTTAAATTACATGAATTAACAAAATATGTTGGAAGTGAAGTTGGTTTATGTGTTGTTTGGGTGTCCGTTGTTGCTACGGTTTTGCGGTACATGGTTGCTACATTTGAATGGAATCTACTCGAAGAGGAACCCCATATGGGAAGGGGTTATACACAAGGGAAAGGTAAGTGTTCCTACTTGGTTTATTCGCTAAAATTCGCAAGCTAAAGTAAGGAAAAGACATAAAGTCAATATGTGTTTATGATATTTGATTGAGGTTTCGTCCGTTTTGGGAGGTTGTTACAACAGATAGACGCTGGAATTTATCCAAAAGATATAAGGAATACACCACACCTTTTGGGGAGGTTAAACACAAAAAGCACGTAGTTTAATCTCTGAATTGCCTCATGTTTAAGACGCCTAAGTTATGTAGGATTGCTGAAAATTATATTATGATGTGGCTGTTTGGTTGTAAGTTTTGGGACATGAATTGTGACCGGGAACTTGCATAAACAATCTCATTCCATGTAGTGTAATTAAGGAAGTTGAAGGTGCCTGAGTTTCTAGCAAGCGGAAGAAATTGGCTAAAAAGACGCGACGAAGGAGGTATGTAAAGGCGTCCCTTTCCCTTGTTTTTCAAGCACGAACTAAGTTATTGAAAGGATCAATATTCTATGTTTTTAAAATATATTGAGGCATGTATGATCCTTTCCAAAGGGTGGAAACTACTTGTCATAAAGTGAATCGTTAAGAATGGTTGAAGTGAACAAACTGAAGCGAAAGGCGTATTCTTATACGATTGTTGTAGTAGTTATAAATCGAGTCTGAAGTCCCCTTAATGTGGGCATCTTGAGATGGTCCTTTTCAGTATACTATATATGTGATGTTGAATATATGTTAATATCTGGTCACTTAGTGAAATTGGTACGAAAACACTAAGACGGCATACAATTGAACTTAAGCTAAGAAGATCATCACTTGAGGTTAAACGATCTTATTGAAATGACGTTTTAATAATATTGTAAATCCCTCCTATATGTTTATGTTTTAAAGTGCGTAAGGTAAAAGTGAGATTATATTTTTCCTTCTTTAAAGCTAAGAAGCGGAACATAGCCAATAAGCTTAAATCGATACATGTTAACGGGGAAGCCTCAATGTTGTCAATTAGGAAAAGAGGTAAGTGCGTATAAGAATTGATGAAATAGTGAACACGAGGGTAAAAACTTGAGTGTAGAGGAATAATTTTGGCAAAGAAGTAAGATGAATAATAAAAGCAGAGCTAAATATTGTTAAATTAGTCGATACTGTTACGATGGTGAACGAGGTAGGCAACAACTAGGGGAAGATTAACAATTATCTAAATACGTTTAGCAAAAAGTTATAAAATTAAGTTTTTTATGTTCAATATGTATTACGTTGTTGAATAACCACTAAAGTGTTAATCTTCTACGAAATAATTAGAGTTGGAACGTCAGAAAAGTAACTTAAGTTGAGAAGCAATCTGCTATACCCCTAAAGGTTTATGTTAAGTTATCTATTCTAAGTATTGAAATTTTCTACCATGTCTTAAAAGGGTAATCCTGTAGGATCTTCAAAGTCACTTATGATTATGTAAGATTCCTTAAGCTCCATGACAATTGCAAAGTTATGTAAGTCAATCCATTATCACATGAATTACGCTATATATCTATTTGCCTATAAGGAATCACTTTGAGAGTTACTCACGAGTTCCTAAGATATACAGTGCCCCAAGTATCAGATCCCTAAGTTACATGTCTTTACGTCCCTAATATATGGTGAAATGTGCTACCCGATCTAAGAAGTTTTTGAGAGATCATATAAACAGAATTATCCTAATGTCTCTGGCCAAGTGTCCGTTGTTGTATACGAGTATAAAATCTCAAGTCTTTATATGTCTTTCTAGTAAGAAGTCTTAATGTATATGATTTTCATGTTATAACATACAATTGAATTTTTTCAGTTATATTCAAGTCATGCATCTTTGTGTTTAGCTCTTGTTGAGTTATCATTGAATTTCCTAAATTCAGAGAGAGATTCTCCCATGTACCAATGTTCCTAATGTGTCTAAGTAAGTATAAGTGCAGGCTATGATAATGATCAGTTAAGCTCAGAACTTTGAATACCAGGAAGTCTCCTGGAGGTCACCCAGTTAACAAAATACGAGTTATACATTATATAGAAGTGTCATACAATGGCAATCAGAGTCTCGCCCGCCTCTATGTACATGACAAATAACTCCAAGTTCCTAGTTATAATTTCCATGTTTTCCTCAAATAAGTCAAATGAATTAAGAACTATATGTGCTTATCTACATGATAAATTTGCAATGAAATTCCAATGTATAGTTGTCGATACAATAAAGGAACCACCCGGTAGGTAGTATATATTTGCAAAGCTCCTAAAATGTTAAAGAATTGTGTAGAAATGAGCTCTATGTGTTTCTATCCAAATAATATGTTAAATTGGTAGGATTATTTGTAAGACATTGTTTGTAAGCCTACAAAAGTTCTTATGTTGTCTAAACCTCTTGAAGGTCCTTCAAGTAACTGATTCGACATATTCATATATAATTTGACAACTTTACGTGATATATTATATATATTTTATATATTTACATGATATGGGTGCTCACTTGCATTTATGGGTTACTTAAAGAGGCCTATTCCGGCCGCAAATTTAACATTTGTCATTTATATGCCATACGTGTTAAATTTGTTCAATATGATCCATATCGACCTTATTTATGATTATGATTGAGAATTATTTTTATTTTACCCCCGGCGTGGTACATCGGCCGGAGATATTTATATTTTACCCTAGTGTGGTACATCGACCGAGATATTTTTATTTTACCCCAATATGGTACATCGGCTGGAGAATATTTTTATGTTACCCTCAGGGTACATCGACTAGAGATATTTTTATGTTACCCCAGTGTGGTACATCGGCTTGAGAAATCTTTTATTTTACCCCTGTGGTACATCGGTTGGAGATATTTTTATTTTACCCAGTTGTGGTACATCGACTAGAGATATTTTTATTTTTACCCCGAATGTGGTACACGGCTGGAGATATTTTTATTTTACCCCGGTGATACATCAGCTGGAAGATACTTTAATTTTCCTTGGTGTGGTACACTGGATGGACGACTATATATATGGATTTATGGTTGGCTCAAGCAGTTGGAATTATGCTTATAGTTTTTCTTGTGCATTACTTGTCAAGATTTAATTCTTTAGTATTGACTTATTGCCAGTTTCAGTTTCCAGATTCCGTGCTGTTGTTATTCCTTATTTCTTGCTTAACTATCATTACTATCTTACATGTTTCATTTCATCAGATTCACGCCCTTCACCTGGGACTCCGTGTTTGTGCCGCAGTGTAGAGGTCGGGATTGCTAGTTGTGTAGTGCTCATGAGATTAGCGGATGTTGGTATGCTCCTTTCTTTCGGAGCTAAGTCTTGTTTTGTTTGTGCTAGAGTTTTTGATGTAGTTATGGGTAGGTGGGGGCCCCCGTCTGCACTATCGCCCGCTTACTCTCTAGAGGCCAGGACTTAGTGTGTACAATGGTATTCGGCCATGGCCTTGTCGGCTTTTTTGTTGTTTAGTTTGGCATAATCATAGCCTTGTTTGCATTTCAGTTGTTTACCCTGTATTGTTGAGACATTATGGGTCCGCTTGTGCTCCACGGATTTTGACAGTGGCCTGACGGCCTAAGTATTATAGTTACATAGCCACAGCAGCTTCTGCCAAAGACAGCTTGCACAAATAAATGCACTTCCGGGCAGGGAGGTGGGGACAGGAGACCTTAATGAAATGGCACACTCACTTTTGCATTAATGATCTTCTTATATATTTTTTGTGGCCTTGATCTCAACATCCTATATATTTATTTAATAATTTCAATATACCAGAGGTAAATTGGAGCACGCGTCTCAGCCTGTTATCAATACCCATAATGCGTCGAGGAGATGAGAGCTCAAGTATACCCCTCGACAAACAGGATCATACTGCTCATTTGAGGGTAAATGGCAAAACCTTATGATTGCCGTGAACAATGTTAAGCCAAGAATGTAGTTTACAACTCAGTGGTATTTTTTAAAGGTTTGTAAAAGCCATGAGGGTAAAAGGCGCGGACTCAAAAAGAGGAAACGGAAGATTCTTGTAATTAATCAAGCATCCTTCGATAACGTGAGTCCAGGCTTACTTATTATTATCCGGAGCTTTTGTTGAAGACAATCCATCGCCACATCCTTACATTGACTCATGTTGTTGGTGCTCGGCTGGAGGTTTTGTGAGAAGAGCTTCATGAGGTTAGAAGATCACTTATCTCGCACTCATGGTTATCTCACCTGAAATTAATGGTTGTGGCATGCAGTTTTTGAAGGATCACTTGTACAAAATGCAATGCAAAGGTAAAGCAGTGGTCATGTCAGTAAGCTAGCATCCAAAGAACTGATTCACTGTAGACACCTCTTGAGCCATAATGTAAAGAATGGGCTTAAATGATTGGAGAATATTACTCCATATGATAACCATATGTAAAGTTGTATGGAACATGTGCCATGAGGCAGGGTTTTCTACCCAAATCATCAAATCACCCTTCAGAAGGTGGTTGGAACCTTCTTAAGATCCATGATATGTCCTTATCATCGCAAGGTCAATGTAGAAGGTAGAGCTCCAGCAAAGCTTTTGATGAGAGTGTGGTCTTATGTAGATGAGTAAAGGAAAGAGCTTAGTGAAGGATGCACGCCTTGCACGATTAGAAGTTCATCTTGTTGACTCGATGGATGGTAGTGTTATTGTTCGTAATGGATCAAAATCATATTTATTGGCCGGGATGTTAAGGCTAGGAAAGATAAGGATCCTATTTTGGTAAATTCAAAGGAAGCTATTGGGAATCGTAAGGTGGAGGCTTTTCCAAGGGGGAGATGGTGTGCTCCTGAATATCGCAGGCTTGTGTATATCGATGTCGGTGACGGAGGGAGCTGGTGTTGCACAAAGCTTATGATTCTAGATATTCTATTCATATCCAGGAGGCTACCAAGATGTACCCTGACCTACGGGAAGTCTATTGGTGGAAAGGCATGAAGAAGGACATCACAAAGTTTGTGGCTAAGTGACCGAACCTGTCAACAAGTGAAGCTTGAGCATCGTAAATGTGGAGGTGTGTCGCACATGAGATCCCTACTTGGAAATGGGAGGAAATCAATTTGGTGTTCATTATGGGGTTTCCTCCTACACACCGACAATATGACTATATTTAGGTGGTTGTGGACAGGTTGACTAAGGCAGCTCATTTTCTACCTGGGCCAAAACTACCATCAAGGAGGATTATGTTAAGTTGCTATCTCTAAATTAGTTCTGCTGCATGGAGTGACCTTGTCCATCATATCGTATAGAGGTACTCATTTGCCTCCCAGTTTTGGAGATTGCTCAGCAAGGACTTGGTACTCAGGTAAAGCTTAGCATACCTTTCACCTGCAAACAAATGGTCGAGGAGTGACCATTCAGACTCTTGAGGATATGTTGAGAGCATGTGTTATTGATTTCGGGGTAGCTGGGATGATTATTTGCCTCTTATTGAGTTTGCATTATAATAACATTTGTCATTCTAGCATTCAGATGGCTCTGCTTGAGGCACTTTATGGGCGAAGATGTAGGATTTCCCCTATTAGTTGTCTACCCGGTGAAGATGTGTTGATAGGACTAGATTCAATTCATGAAGCCATGGAGAAAGTTCAACTTATAAGAGAGGTTAAACTAGCCTTCGAGTCGCAAAAGTCCCATGTTAATGTGAGGAGGAGGGAGCTGAGTTTCGAAGCTTTGAGTGATTGGGTGTTTCTTGAAAGTGTTCCTATAAAGGGAGTGATGAGGTTCAGAAGAAAAGGGAAACTTAGTCCCCGTTATGTTGGCCCTGCACGGACAGAGACGTGTTGGAAGGTGGCTTATGAATTGATTTGCCCTTAGAATTGGCTTCGCTTATCCAATTTTCCATGCACGCTCTTAAAGAAGTGCTTGGGTGACCTGACTTTGGTTGTTCCAGTGGAGAGTATAGGTGTGAAGGGATAGCCTTAGCTATGAGGAGGTTCTCGTGAAATACTTGATCGCCAAGTTTGAAAGCTAAGAAGAAAATAACTAGCCTCAATCAAGGTATTACGAAGGAACCGACATGTTGAGGGAGCTACGTGGGAGGCCGGCGTATATGATGGCTAAGTTCCCCCATTTATTCCCTTCGGCCCAGTCCCAGCTTGAGGTATCAATTTCCTCCTTAGTATTCTATTCAGTTTCATGTTCAAGTTCATGTCCCTGCTTCTTCATGTCAACATGTGTATGTATATGATCCAGCAAATTCATTTCGCCATATATTCTAGTCCTGAGTTAGTCACCTGCTAGCTTCAAATTTAAATGCTCCGCATCCAGTATGGTTATTATATTTCCTAGCTTTTCAGTATGTTATTTACATTCGAGGATGAATATTCCCAAGGGGGAGATATTGTAATACCCCAAAAGTTCTGCCATTAGACCCACAATTTGAAATGAGTAGTAGCAAAAATCCGATACCCTTCTCTTAACGATCGGTTGTATGGGTCGCTCGTGGGCTCCAACGACTTATTGAGGGCTCGTGGTGAGAGTCTGCAGAAATAGACTTGGAAGTAACGGGTCTCTGTGAACAACCCGCTGGTCGATGTAATGAGTTGTTGGGATTGTTGGGTGATGGTCTTGGTCAAAGAGGGCTGGCACGAGTCATAGGACGACTCATGGTCCGATAGCACGAATCGTTTTACGGTTCTGTTGGAAGGGTTTCCATTCGGTGGGCTGTGGTGACAACGGATGGTTACTACTTAGTCGTGGGAGCAAGGTACTGTGGTACCTATCATGGTGCAAGTCCGATCTGTAAATGGAATGAACTAACAAGGGAAGTAAGAGCTCATTAGGCAAGGAAAATAAGTCAAGCAGCTCCGTTGTCACTGGCAGTGCATAATTTCCAGACTTTTCATTAAGGATATTTATGTCAACCTAAGACCTAAGTATCCTAAACTACATTGTTTTAAGCTCTCAGTTAGTAAGGTTTTTTAAGGGTGTTAAACCTATTATAGGTATCTCCAATCCATGCATGCAACTTAGAGCCTTCCTTGAAGATCAAGTTTGGAAGAATCTCTCCAAATTCTCTTCACTTTGGGCTTTCAGGAGTATTAATCAGATTTACCCAGGTATGGGAGGCTATGAATGAGAGTTCCTCACTCATGCCCTAAATTCTTCTCAATTCCATGAATTTCAATTCTAGAATCTAGCTTCATGATCTTAAAGGGTTTCTCCCAATTCTTGGTGAAATTCTCTATGATCTATATAAGTATGAGTTAATTCCTTCATGTATTAAAACATGTTTTATAAACTATGGCAGATTTTATAATTATTTTGATTATTAATTTTATAGTTTTAAATTTCCAATTAAACTATACCTAATTATGTATGCTTCATGAAAAGTCAAATTATGATTCCATTACATCTTAATCTTCTTAAGCCCTAAATTATGATTTATGATTTATGGTTTATGATATGATTTCGCCTAAGTACTCATCATGAATTTATGAATATCGAGTATATATATATTTTACAAGCATGCATGGATTTCCATGATTTATGGATTTATGACTTTTTGGGCCATCTTATGGGCCCTTATTCATGGAAAATTATGTATTTCAAGTGGGATCCATCATATTATTATTTATTTGGCCATGAATTTAATGAATGATTTTACGGTTACTATATGAACCCTCACGCATGTTTTGGGAGCAGTATTTAGTACTGAGTAGACCTGCATTCGGGTAAACCGTGATCTCGTAACTACGGCCACCGTAGGTTTATATATATATAATTTAATCCCCGTGATATCACCACCGCACGCACGTCCTACCGGCAAGCCGGACGGTCCCACCACTTTGGCGAAATAGTGGGGCATTATGTAAGGCTCTATCGTGATGGTGCTCTAAGACGAGTCCTCCCATTGTTCCACATGATTTATACATGGTTATTTTTATGTTACTTTGCCTGCTATGTTCTATAAATGTTTTCTCTTATGATTATGGTTATGACTCGATTATGAATGCTTGAAAACCTTGAGCCTTATGTTTACATTATGATAGTATACTTTATGATCATGATGTCCTACTTACATATTTTTATGTATTTTAACCATCCGTTTTACTTACCTTTTGCATACTCGCGGCATTCCATGTACCGACTACATAATTTATGTCAGACGTTTACAATACAAGCTCGACATCTGTGTCCAAACACATTAGCTGATTCTTAAGAGTTCACATCACTCAGCCAGTGTTGGTGAGTCCTCATCCTTCGAGGACATTTAGTTATCAGAAAGCTATGCTCTTTCGCCATGTATTCTCATCGAGCTAGTCAGATGTTGTCCCATCAACTCATCGGGCTATGTTAGAGGCTATTTAGACATTATGTAGAAACCAATTTGTTATTTCTAATTTGGTATTATCCTGATATGTATGCAAGACTTTCGCTATTAGGTATGTTAGACTTATTTATGTTGAGTTTTAGATATTATGTTCATTCCATGGGTCGACTTTGGAGCCTCTCGAGGTTCTTTGTCCCGTGTTTCATCTGACCTAAGTTGGAGTCCTGACATGAGCGTAAAAGAGTATAGCCTTAAGTTCATCCAACTATCTAAATATGCTTCAGAGATGGTACTAGATATGAGGGCCTCGAATGAGGAAATTCGCGTTTGGGTTGGGTGCTATGTGAAGAAGGAGTGAAAGGGCTCTCTATTGATTAGTGATATGGATATTTCCAAACTCATGGTATATTCCTAGCGGGTAGAGAAAGATGAGCAGAAGGATATGGAAGAGCACTAGAGTAGGTGAGCTAAGCTATCAGTGATGAGACCACATAGTAGAGGAATGGAATGAAACATGTCCATCTTCGTGAAGAGGTCCTCTTTACATGTAAAAGTCAGCTGCTAATGCTCCAGCCATAGGTAATAAGAATGATTAGAGGTCACAGACACAAAGTAACGTAGTCCAAGGACCTCAACACCACCATGGGAGCGTGGTAGGGCCCATTTAGGTGAATATCGCTTGAGTAGAGATGGGATGTTAAAAATGTGTCCAATAGGGATATTACTTGAGAGATTTTCCATCCTGAGAGGTAATGGGGGAAACAGAGTCCAAACTACTTCCTCAGTAGGCAGAGTTGCCAAAAGGCACCACTTCAAGGAAAGGCAAGAGGTCAAAATTTTCGTGTGTATGTCTAGTCACCAGAATCAGAAACTCCCGCATGTTGTCACCGAAATGTTAAAAATATTTCCTATTGATGCGTATGCTTTACTTGATCCAGATGCTACCTCTATCTTTTCTCACTCTAGTTGGTGAGTTGGGGTCCTATCTAAGAGAATCTACAGAGATTGTACGATTTCAATCCATCAAAGATACCATAGTATCTAGTAGAGTTAGACATGGTGGATTTTAATGTCATACTAGCCACCTGGTTGTATTCCCATTATGCCGCCACAGCTTAATTGTAGAACCTGAGTGGTAGAGTTCCACTTTCATATGAGCCAGTTTTAGTTTGGGTAGGTACTTTTGTTATGCCTAAGGGTTATTTCATTTTATATCCTAAGGACAGAAAGTTAATCTCTAAGGGATATGTCTATTATTTAGTCAGAGTTAGAGACTCTAATGTTGAGACACCATCCCATTAGTCAGTACCAGTTGTAAACGAGTTTCCAGAGGTCTTCCAGATGACCTTCCAAGAGTCCTCAAGATAGAAAATAGATTTCTAATCGATGTTCTTCCCCTAATCAGCTCTAATTTAGCCTTCACAGGATTATATAGAATGGCTCCGCCAAGCAAAGAGTTAAAAGAGAAGTTTAAGATCTCTTGATAAGGGTTTCATTGGCCTAGTACTTCACCTTGAGGTGCTAATTCTCTCTGTGTGTAAAAAGGATGATACTCTTTGAATGTATATTGATAATCGATGTTTGAAAAGTCACTATCAAGAATAGGTATTCCCTTTCCGTGATTGATGACTTTTTCAACTAGCTTCAGGTTGTCATGTGTTTCTCGAAGATAGATCTCATCATGTTATCATCAGCTAAAGGTGAGAGAGTGATATTCTCAAGACAACTTGTGGACCCGCTTATGGTCATTTCATGTTTTTTGTTATGTCTGGGTTTGACTAATGCCCATGCAACATTTATGGATCTCATGAACAAAGTATTTATGTCGTATTTGGAAATTTTTTCTATTGTTTTCATTGATGAAATCTTGGTTTACTCCAATAGTGATATATACTAGTCACCTCAGAATAGTCCTGTAGACACTTAAGGTAATGAGTTATTTGCCATGTTCTCTATGTGCGACTTTGATGCATAGTGGGCTTCCTAGCCATAGTTCTATGAGGGTATGAAGGTTGACTCATAAAATATCGAGGAAGTAACGGGTTGGCTCTAGACCGCATGAAACCCAATTACATCAGGAGTTTCTTGGCCCAGGTGGTTACTACAGGAGGTTTATAGAATATTCTCAACTTTTGCGGCTCCATTGACTAAGTTGACCTTGAAGAAGCGACGAATTTCATGTTGAAGATTGCAGAAAAGATTTCAGGAATTGAAGACCTGCTTCTGGCTAGTGCTCTAGTATTAACCCTACTAGAGGGTACAAAGGGTTTTGTTGTATATTATGATGCATCTAGAGTAGGCATCGATTGTGTATTGATGTAGAATGGTAAGGTTATAGCTTATGCCTCTAGACAACTTAAGGTCCATGAGAAGAATTATCTGACTCACAACCTTGAGTTGGTAGCGTTAATATTTGCATTGAAGATTTAGCATCATTAATATGGTACGTATGTTGATGTGTTCATGATAACAAAACTCGTAGTATTTGTTCGTGAAAAATGAGTTGAATATTAGGAAAAGAAGGTGGCTTGAGTTGCTCAAGGATTATGACAAGAGTATTCTCTACCACTCTGTGTAAGGCTACCAAATGCCGATGCCTAGCAGGCTATCTGTAGAAAGTACAACCTAAGAGAAGGAGAAGAGAGAGTTGGCTAAGGATGTGTGCATAGACTCTCACGGTTAGAGTTCATCTTCTAGACTCCAAAGAAGGGCTTTTGTTCAAATAAAGCTAAATCATCTCTAGTGGTAGAAGTTAAGGAAAAATAGGATAGAGATCCTCTTACAGTTGAAGAAAAATATCCATAAGTAAAAGGTGTTGGTTTTTTCAAAAAGGAGATGGTGTCCCCGAGATTATCAAGGAAGGTTATATGTGATGTTGATAATTTCTAACAACTCATTACGATCTATGTAAGGAGCTTTTACGCTTTTAACTCATTTAGGAAGGTTTTATACCTTTTCTCTTTGGTTTTGTAGGTGTTCAATTCTTAACAGATAAAGCAAAGGAATTGAACAAAAAGAATGAAGCTGGAAGAAAATACCTGGCGTCTCGAAGGATTACACCTGTGAAAAGTAGGTCAAACATAGGAAACACTACTTTGAAGCCGAAGGAAGACTTGTGGAACACAGGTTAGCACCTGTGTGCGCTGTGGTGTGCAAAATGCAGGACCAGCGTCCATACTTTCCGCCCGTGAGCCGTGAACGACTAGCGCCAGTGGATGGGCACCTGCGAAAGCAGGTGCTATGCAATTGAGGTCGTGTCAAGGGTAAAATGGTCCGGCCTAATATTAAGGACTTTTTGGATGCTTTTCTGGGCAAAATGGCAATGTGTGCACGAAAAGAGGAAAAGACTTAGCCTATTATACCCCTTTTGTTATACCTTAAAGCTCAAAGATCAGACCCAGGAGTTGAAATGGAGAAAATAGGATTTTTCGCACCAAGTCACAAAATGAACTCATCCGTGTGACGCATCAGGCTGACCATGAGTCGTTAAGTGACTCGTGGTGAGGAGTGCTGACTTTGTTCGAAAATTTCAAATTGGGGTGACCACGGGTGTGACCACGAGTCGTGGTCAATCCCACGAGCCATCAGGTCACCCATGGTCAAGAAGTTAAAATACAAGATGAGTCGGGTGATGCTGTAACCTATGATCGACACTACGAGTCGTGGTCGTGCCACGATTCGGGTTAGGTGAAAATGCGGTCATGAAAAGAGGTTGGAAAACTTGCTTGTTTTGGGCAGTGGAGGGGTAACGGAAGCTGCGACCATGAGTCGTGGTCACCAGCGACGAGTCGCTAGGTCCCCTCATGGGACCCTTGAGGAAAACTAGTAGTGCACTTGACGACAAAGCAGACGCGTCATGGTCGTGGGTAATCTACTGCCTAGTCCTCGTTGGGACCGGCAACACTTCCTCAAGTGAGTTTATTAAGGGCTTTTTTTCACCTTATGATCCTAAGGCTTAAACTACGTCATTTTAAGCTATGAATAATGAGTTTGGCGAGGTAAATTAATTCTAAGCTATTTCTATTCATGCAAGCAAGAGTAAAGGTCTAGAGAGGTGATCAAGCGGCCCCAAGCTTTCAATTCTTCATTGGGCAATCAAGGAGTAGTAGAATCAGTTCTTCCTGTGTATGTAGGGTTAAGAATGGAGGAATTTGTCTACACCATGATCAATCTCTCTCCCTATTCATGAAATTCTACTGATGTAATTCAGGTTTAATCCCAATTATTATGAAATCATTCTCGATCTATCTATGGGTTAATTTCATGTATAACTTCATGTTTTACTAATCATGGGGCAGATTTTATAACTACTTAATTTTAAATTTTCTACAAACTATGCTCAATTATATGTTTCATGATAAATCAAGCTATGATTCTACTCTTAGCTTTGATGTTCATTAACCCATTATGATTTACTTACTTATGATATGATTTCCTCAAATGCTCATCATGAATCTATAATATCACATACATACTTTACAAGTAAAGCATGGATTTCATGATTTACGGGTTTATGACTCTTGGCCAATTCATGGTCCCTTGTTCATGGTGGATAAACATATTAAATGGGGATAAATGATAATGTTGACCATTAATTTCATGAATGATGTTACTGCTATTTATAAGAGCCTCTAATGTGCACGTCTTTGGGAGCAAGGTTCAGCACCGAGTAGCTCGGCGTTCAAAGGATCATTACGCCGGTGTCTCAAAACTAAGTGTTCCACTGCAGTTTTATTTATATATATATTCCAATATTAATGGATACCCTCTCGTGATATCACATACCGCACGCCCCTTTTGCTCCGCATGCCCGAGACGACTCTCGCCCACTTGAGTAAGATAGTTGGGGCATCATGTAATGCTCTACCATGATGGTTTTGGTTATGACGGGTCCTCCATTGTTCCTCATTATTCACGCATGTTATGTTTATGCACATTTGCTCGCTATGTTTAATAAGGTTTTTCCTTTGAATATGAATGAACTACGAATTTTGAAAACCTTAAGCCTTATGTTTGCATTTGATATATTTATGTTATGATCATATTGTCCTACTCTTATGAACTTTTATATATTTTAATGGTCTGTTTTTACTTACTTTGTATACTCAGTACATTTCACATATTGACTGCATACATACTATATCATTTTATGATACAGCCCGATCTTTAGACTCACACCAGCTACTAGCGCTCCCGTGAGTTAGCATCTAGTCAGTGGTGAGTCTTCATCTCTCGAGGACCATTCGTTACCAGTTATCTTGTATTCTCAGTTTCATACTTGTCGGGTTAGTTGGGGATGTTGTCCCATCAACCTATCCGATATGATAGAGGCTTTCAAACTCGTATAGTGATCACTTGTTATGTCGGAAGTGAATTCTCGTTTCTGACGTTATGTTATGATTATACTTCCGCTACGTTTATTATGTTAAGTCTTCCATTTTATTTGATTGATTAGATGTATGTTAATGCCATGGGTCGACTTGGAGTCTCTCAGATCCTTGAACCCTGCATGTCTCAAACCTAGCCTATGTTTGGGTCGTGACACCTTTTGTGAAGAATAGAATATTCAATTCCGTTCCATTGGATAGTTAGTATTGGAATTAAATTTTATATAGAGAAAAAGAGAGAGAGGGCAAGAGCTTTTCCTTCATCTTTTTCATCTTTCTAAGGTAAAACTCTCCGTTGAAGAATAAATTGAGCTTGAAGTTTCTTATTAATGATGAATGATATTGATTCCATTATAGGTTTAATCTCTTGTTCTTCATCTATGAGTAGAAAAACCTCTTGCTAGGGGAAAAGGTGTACGATAGATAGAATAGATCATGTTGCTAGTTTAATCTTAGAATTACTTATTCAATATAAATCTATTATTTTCTCTAAATTATAATTGAAATATCTATAATTGCAAGTATAGATTGTGTTTACTTATTCTATTGTTGCATGAAAAGAGGAATAGAATATGGGTTAGAGAACAATGATGGGTATTTGGGTTTTGATCAGGTGGGATGGGGCTAGGAGATAGCCAATACCCACTTTCATACACCTATTAAAGAATTGAGACTAGAGATAGCTTACTTCTTACCCAAGTCATAGTGGTTGAATTGTGTGGGACCTTGGGGTTTGAGAAAACTTGAAGCAAAAAGACACCTATTTGGTTGAGAAACATCGCGCCGCTTGTCCACGGACTATTTATATTTGTAAGTAATGCATTGAATTTCTAGTTAACGCCAATCCTATCAATGCCCCGTCAATAGCACACACCCCTAGTAAGCTTTCTCATTGTTACTTCTCGCTGTTGCCCCGCTTTTCTTTGTATTGAGTTTGAATTCAAATTGTGATCTTACAATCCCCTAATATTTACTTTCCTTTTTTTGAAACAATGATGCTATTTGGTTCAACTTGATAGACGACTTTTGTGCCATCAATCTTTATTTCCGTGGATTTGATCCTGACTCACAAGTTGGGTAATTATGTTGCAACGACCGTGGTACACCTCTCCTAGCAAGGAGTGGATTTGGACGTCATCAACTTGCGCCTTTTCGGTGGAAAATGAGATTTGATAACTCAGTTGTTTGTTTATTTTAATTATTTAAGCATCTTGTGCAAATTTACATTTGTTTTTAGTTTTCACTGCTTGTTTAGGTTGGAGCTAATGAGCCACAACTAGCAATCGGGTTCACAAGGGCACATAAACCAAGATGGGGATGAACCCATGTTTCCAGATGTAGGGTGCCATTCGCCTACCACCTACGATAGAAATGCGTGGGGTTTCATGTGACCAGCACTATGTTACACTTGGTACAAATGAAAAGACTCTTTGAGGGAAACCGAGCGAAGATGCTAATCTAAGACTTTCGCAACTTCCTTGAAATTTTCCAGCCTTTCAATATCACCAATATTTGCCAAGAATCTATTCCGACCAAGGCTTTTCCCATTCTCATTGAGGGAGAAGCCACTATTTGTACAGAGGAGTTTCCCCTAGGGTGTATTACTTCTTGGAAAGAGTTGTCGAGGCTTTCTTGATAGGTTTTTTTCCTCCATCAAGGATGCTGCAACTTAAGGGATGTATATCACCAACTTTAGACAAATCCTGGGTGAACCTTTTCATGAGTCTTGGCTCCGATTCAAAAAGAAAGTCACAATATTTCCAAACCATAGGTTGCCTGAACACGGAGTTCTTCTCCAAAGCTTATATCGCTCACTTGACTCAATAAATAAGTCCATGGCCAATAATCTAGTGGGTCCTTAATGGACCAAACATGGATTGGCCAAATCTCGCTAGATCCACGACCAAGACAAACGAGCATGGCACACTAGGGACACCGAGGTGTCCTCAAGTGGTGCTAGCTCTGTTTCTGTGACTATAGAGATGAGAAAAATATGAGCGAAGAAAGGGATTAAACCCAGCCAAAATAATGACCATTTTGAATTAATGACAAAGCATGTGATAGGAGCGGTGCCAAGAGTGTGAATGCAGGCTGAACCCAAGGCCACATGCAATATGAAGGGGGAGGCCTCACCTCCAAGATATGAAGAAGAGGTCAATATATGGATGTCCAAGTGGAGGTCCATCGTTTGGGATATCAAGGTGCCAATCAAGGCCCTTTTTATGTCCTCGTGACAAGAATCATGTTGGAGAAATCAGGATAGTTAAGGGTGGAACGATAGAATGAGAGATAGGAAAACCTGAAGCAAAACATTAACATAGAAGTTCAAACCTATGTTCCTCATAAGATTGAGGCACCCCAAATGCAACCCAAAACGAGTGATGTTGGCAACTCTAAGATAGAGGAAATGTTGGCTAGAGTTCTAAAGAAGGTTGAGTCTACGGATAGTAGGGTAAGAGAGCTTAAAGGGGAGGTGTCTAACCTCGCCCAATGTGCTGAGTTCTCATTCTGACTATTAAATATTTGGAAGATCAAATCAATCACCTTTTATCCCAAATGAATCCCTGAATGAAGGGCACGCTTTCCTAGTGACACCGTGTACAAAATTTGAAGAGAAGGATTGCCATTTTTGGAAATTACTAGGTGTTGGAAAGTTTTAGCTGATGTGGGTGAAGGCTAAAAGTTGTTGATCCAATCACAAATGACGGAGTGAAAGATGCAGCAAAAGCACCAAGTGTTGTTGATAGTGAAGAGGAAGGAGTGGTTGTTACTCCTAAAGATGTTGATTTTGAGTAGAAAAAGGTGAGGAGGCCTCCAATGCAAAAGGCTAAGATCCTAGAATCCTGCTACATCCTTACCCTTAGCTAGCTAGAGAAAGAAAGACGACAAACTAGCTCAAGAAATTTAGTGAGATATTTAGCAAGCTGTTCGAAAACATACTGCTGGTGGATGCATTGCTTCAGATGCCAGGCTACACAAAGTTCATGAAGGAATCATTAAAAAAGAAGAATATTGTGTATGCAAGGACAATGGAGGTGACGCGACACTGTAGTGTAGCAATGGCGAGCAATCTTTCTCCCAAGAGAGAGGACCACAGAGCTTTTACCATCTTCTTGAACCATTGAAATGTATGTTCAATAAAGCTTTATGTGACCTGGGTGCAAGCATCAATTTATGCCTCTCATCATTTTCACAAAGTTAGTATTAGGAATCTCCAAGCCTACTACAGTGAGGCTATTGATGGTGGACTCAAGTCTATCAAGAGACTCGTGGAGTTTTGCAGATGTCTTGGTTCGAGTGGACAAATTTATCCTTCCAGCTGGCTTTGTCGTGTTGGATTTTGACAAATATGTCGAGGTGCCCATCATTTTGGGGCGACCACTGTTAGCCACAGATAGAGCATTAGTTGATGTGGAACTAGTGGAGCTAAAGTTTAGAGTGGGTGGCAAAGAAGTAACCTCAATGTGTGTCAACCCATGAAACCCCAGATGATGTTATGATAAAGGTCCTCAATGAAGAGGAGGAGCATGACAACAATTGTGAGGTTGAAGTTGATTAAGAGGATTACCCTCCAGAGAATTAATGATTGAGGAGGTATTCGTTGTGCCATTACGATACGCGGCATTTCTTGGGAGGCAACCCAAGTGTTTTTGTTTGAATGTTTTAATACCATTGTTGTTTTTTGTTTTAAAGGTTGATTGGATGAAGAACCAAGTGAAAGAAGAACATGTCAAGAACTACTTGAGACTTTGCAAAACGTAGGTGCTCAAGAGTAAGACACAACCCAGGTGCAAAATGGGTCCAAAAAGTTGGGAGAAAAGGAAGGCTTCCGTGCTCCCACCTACGAAACGCAGTGCCAACTCGCGAAACGCTGTGTCCGGCGCAGATCTAAACCGTAATACTTGGAAGAAAATACGGAATAAGCGAAGATGGATCGTGAGCCACCTCGCGAAACGCAGGTGCATCCACTAAATGCAGGCTAAGCACCCGCTAGAAGTAGAAACTCGAGCAATGCGTTGGGCTAACCGGCGTTTGGAATTGCATTTCTTAGAGACCACCTATGACCATTGATCCTATGACGGTAATGTGCATGAAGGTCATTTATATTTTGACATACCCATTGAATGAACCTAACTAGTAGCCAACCCAACTAATTGAAAACCTTTCCTACTTCTAGAAACCCACCTTTTCTTCACTTTTTCCCTTTATCCCATGATCCCAACTACCACCCATCTATACCTTCCATATTCCCTATTAGTTCCATTTAATCTGCCTCTCAACCTCACAACCTTCCATCTATAAAACCCCAATCACTTCCCCATTTTCTTTATCACTTCTCAAACTCTTTCTTCACTAAGATAAGAAAATCAAGCTTTTAAGTTGGCCTTGGCCGAGAAAACAACTTCAAAGTCTAAATTTCTCTCATTTTTTTTCTTCCTCACTTGGTATATATCCTCTCACTCTGTTTTTCTTTGATATTGAGAGGTGTTAGTGCTTTTCAAAATGAAAGCATGCTTAGTTAATAATTTTCTGACCCATGTTCCCCATTACCTATCTTGTGTTTCTCATCTTTTGAATGGTTTTATTTGTTGTGGGTATACGGGAGAGTAAAATTGCAAAATGTGGGTTTTTTTGTTCATTTTAATAGAGATGTCAAGTTCTATGTTTTGAAATCTTAGTTGGGGGTGAAATCTAAGTAACCCCGTAAGTGATTGAAATGGCGATTTTCTCAATGATAGATAGGTTGACATCTTTCTTAAGGGAAAATTGTTATTTTTGTTTTTTTGTGCTTCTTGAATTGGGTAAAATTTGATGTGTGACTGAGTTGAGTATGTTTTGAAATTGAGTTGCTAGAATTTGTTGGGTTTGGCACTGACGCTCCCGATTACAGATTATGGGTGATGCTTCATCTTAAGAAAAGGCGGGGGTGGGGCGCTGAGTGGTCCCAATAGTCTTTGTGGTTGTTTAGTTGTGAAATTCACTCCTTTCATGTAAGTATGAGTACTGCTAGATGAAAATATGCTCATTCTTGCATGAAAATTATTGTCGTGAGCTATTGAAACTATTGTGTCACAGTCGAACACCTACGAGTAGTAGATGAGGAACCGTGAAATGTAGGATGTATGTGAGATGAATAGTTGAAGCTTCAGGCTACTGCTAGCAACCTGCGCTACACTCCGTGGTTCGAAAATCAATGCCGCTGAAATACAAGTCAACCACGCAGGACCCTAACTTTATCCTAGTTTCTATCACAGAGTTGCGACACACTCGGCCGAACCATGGGTCCCTACCTGCGAAATGCCAGTGCAGCGCATGTGCTACCAATTATTAATTTTAATTCTTCGCATTGTTTGACATCCAATCATTTAATTTCTTTTTTACCTTACCGTAGTTCTTGCTTCTAAATTTCAATTATCAAAAATACAAAGGAAGTTTAGTATGTTGTGGCACTAACATTGTCTTGTAGAATCAGGACTTCTTCTGGGCGCAATCCGACAAAGGGAAGGCACCGTCCACCTTAAATAGAAAAGGTAAGGGGAAAAGCTAAAGAAAACCTAGCCCCCACTAACACTGTGGATGTAATACCCCAAAACCCCTAAGATTAGACCCGTGTTTAAAATGGAGAAAACAAGAATTTCGCATCGTGTCACAGGACGAGTTGTCCAGTGACCTGTAAGGCCACCACGAGTCATTAAGTGTCTTGTGGAGTGGAGGGAAAGTTATCGATTTGAAACGTTGACCACGAGAAGCTACCACTGTGGGTCGTGGCAATGAGTCGTGGTGTTGGTCATGGTCAGGAGTTGGATGGGATGTTGAATTTTTAAGGCAGTGTTCATCATGACTTGTCACTACAAGTCGTTAGGTACACCACGAGTCATGGTGTCCTCTAGTATCAGGCAGGATAATGTGTGTACCATTGTTGACGATGGGAAGAAAGCCACGAGTCGTGATCAATGGTGTTAGTCCTGGGCCCAATCCCTCGTTGGGACTAGCAACAGAGTTTCTTATTGAGAAATTTTCAAGGGATTTTCCATAATTCCTAAGAGCCTAGACCCTAAACTATGTCATTTTGGGAACGTTTTGGAGAGAATTAAAGGGGTAATAGATTAAATCCTCTTATTTCACGCAGCCTCACGCATCTCCGTCAGCAAAGAAGTTCCCGATTGTGCATCTCGTGAGCTGCTTAGCATCCAATTTTCCTTAAGATTTCTCTAGAATTCTTCTTGAAGATTCTACACCAGGTATGGGATTTCAACAAGGAATTGTTCTTCCCTTGTGCCCCAAAATCCTTTTGAAGTTTTATCAGCCCTTGCTTGAAGTTTAGCATGGGTTGTGTTAAGTAAAACTATGTGTTTTCTTTACATCATGTTTTATTAAATTCTTGGAAGTTTATATCTATTATCACATGTGTGGACATCATTCTTTATGAAATGTGCTTAGTCCTAGCTTCCTTAATTACAGTTGAAGAGCTCCTGCATGATTTTCTAGATGAAATTGTTATTGATTTCTATAGCTCTTATAACCTTAGTGTTATTATAGTTGCGTGAGAAAGTTAGCTTGTTGCTAGTCTTAGTCTTAATCAATACCCACCCTCGTGAGTTACGCATGCTCACCGATCAATTTGACTATAGTCGCTTCTTGAGGTGTCAGTAATACTCCTCCTGTGTCCTAGTTTTATCAGTTATCTGTTAGTTCTCTAGATGGTTATGACGCTGCGTATAAATAGGTCTAACCACAAATTTTAGAACCATGAATATTAGTTAATAGTTAGTTCCTTAGACGGTCATTTAAGCTTCCGTATAATCGCCTCTAACGAGTCTTAGAACACAGTTTTCAGTTATCCGGTCTTGCTGTGCCTAGCTTCATTTCTAGATAAGTATTCCCTTTCGACTCGGGGCCTAGGACCCCGGGCCTTGAGCTATTAGCTAGTAGTCGCTAGGACTATCCAACGGGAGTAGTACTTAACACCGAGCGCAGATCAAGGTTCAAGCACACCTAGCTCCAAACTACATTGCCACTGTAGGCTTTATTATCCCAACGACCCCAAACTTGTGATCACCCAGATCAGCCACTATACTCCACATAAGGTAATCAGATCCAACGAGGTATACATCAAATCCCAATGTTTCTCTTACGTGGTTATATGCCGTTTATAGACTCTCCCATTTGTTAGTACTTCAATTCAGTTCAGTTCAGTTTAGCTCAGCTCAGTCACTCGCCCAGGGACATGTTTATGACTCGCCAGCCGTAATATTATTAACCATATCAATTATAGCTCAATTTTTATTAGTATTCACATCAATTGGTCATTAATGTTATTTCAGCTTCATTTCTTAATTTATGCTTATTGTAAATTTCACTTACTCAGTACATTCAAAGTAATCAAGCATACTTTCTAAGCGTTTCCTTTATCGTATTATGATACAAAGCAGTTTCAATCTCACATTGTTTAGTTCCTCCTACCTATCTCAAAGAAGTAGTCCTATTGGTGAGTCCTCATCTTCCAAGGACTGATGTTTTCTTTCTAGTTAGTTTAGTACTTAGCTCTGATATTCGAGTTAGTCAGCTTGTCCTAGTAACTCACGCTAGTAGTTGGCTTAATACGATACTTAGCATTCTTTATAGTTATGTTTATTATCTCCAAAATAGTTTTATTTGGATATTTATTTTTTCCCAACTTCCGCTTATGTTACTTAGTTTTCCATTGTGATGTTAGACCATGAGTTAGCTTGGGGTCACTTGTGGCACCAAGTACCATGTGTCTCATCTAGGGTCATTTTGGGTCATGACAAACTTGGTATCGTAGAACTAGGCTTGGAGTACTGAGGATGTCCGGAAGCCGTTTAGAGTCCTTTTCATGGGTGAGAAGTGCGCCAAACTTATGATGGGAGGCTATAAGATATTATTAGGAAACTCCCTTGTTCCATACTCCTTATCATGCATTGAAGTTAAATTCCAAAATATCTTTCTAACTCGTCCTATAATCTGCTTTTAGTGAAATATGCCGCCATAATGAGGAAATGGAAGGAGGGATGGAAATGTCAACCCACTTGCCCCATCAATTCCAATGCACTCTCAAGACGACTGTAGTGTCCTCAGAGAATTTCGAAAGGGCCGATCCAAATTCGCTGGCGTCGAATGTGACCGCCACAACTAAGTGAACTAGACGTTAGTTCCAATGAATGTAAACGAGTCCAGCACCGCTAAGGTTCGGACTTCACCCGAATGAACCTCTAGCTTTTCATAGATCCAAGGTGGGATAGGACCTATAGGAGCTTGTGGATGAGGTACAAAAGATCACCTAGATTATGGGTGTTAGTTCCATGGAGTGAGATGATCTAGTTGCCTACTAGTTGAAAGTAGGCTTTGTGATTGGTACAATTAGTGGAAGTAAGTGAGGACAATGTATGTGGATCACAGAGTGGGGATGAGTTTGCTACAACATTTCTAGACATATTCTTCCCACGAGAATTGAGGGAGGCTAAGGTCGCGGAATTGATGAATCCGAGATAGGGTAACCGAATAGTGGAGGAATATGCGTTGGAGTTCACTCGCTTGTCAAGGTATTCCTTAGAGATGATTTCTTAGCCAAGGGCTTGCATGCTTAAATTCTTCAATGGAGTGTCAAATTTGATACTTAAGGAGTGCGTAACCGCAATGCTCATCAAGGAAATTGACCTCTCTAGCCTCATCATTCATGCCCAGCCGATTGAGGCAGAAAAGTTGAAGGATATGGAGGGGGAAATGCGTACTAGAACAGTCAATCGGATTATGGCCACTAGAGGTCCACTAAGCAAAGATTCCCACAATGTTAAAGAACAGAGAACGCCAACACCCACATCACGCCCTAGTGCCCTTCTTTCCATTCCCACAAGGATCAAGGGTGGAGACCGCTCAATCCTAGAGTTACAAGGCTAGCAACCGTTACCCAAACCTTGTCCTAAGTATGTCAAGAACCATCCGTGTGAATGCCCGTGAGGGCTGGATGTGGCGAGCTAGGTCACAAGTTAAAGGAGGCCAAATCAGCAAGGCGCGGGAAAACACAGTATACCCAGCCAGCCCCCCAGCAAGCCATCCAACTCAACAGGGTACTACTTCAGTTACAGAAGATGGTCAACGCTAAAATCATTTTTATGCTTTGTCCTCTCTTCGAGATCAAGAGAGCTCACCCTGATGTGGTCACTGTATGTTTTGTCTTTTCCATCAAGATGTGTATGTTCTACTAGATATAGGAGCCACACTATCATTTATGACTCCTTATGTAGTTAGTTCCAGTTTGAAATCACCCAGAAGTCCTCTAGAATCGTTCTCAATCTTTTACCCAGCTTGGTGGGTCAGGGCTTAGAGCTGTACTGGTATATAGAAACCGCCCTAAATCTCGCATTTTGAGTAAAGTTATACAAGATGATCTAGTAGACATAGACATGGTTGATTTGGACCTCATTCTTGCGGATTGGTTACATTCCTATGAGGCTCGCCAACGCAGAACTAGAGTCAGCTTTCACATTTTAGTTTCCGAATGAGCTAGTCTTAGAATGGATGGGTAGTGTTTCAAAGACCTAAGGGTCGGTTTCTTACCTACCTAAGGTAAGGAAGCTAAAGGGTATCTATCACCTAGTTCGGGTCAAAGATTCTATCTTTAAGACCCAAACGATTTAGTCAGTTCCAGTTGTTAGTGAATTCCTTTTGACATGTTTCAAGATCTTCCCAAATTCCTCCCAAGCGAGCCAGACTTTCGACATAGCCTTCTTCTAGACACTCAACTCCGTCTCTATTCCTCCTTAAAGAATGGCTCCAGCGAGCTTAAGGAGTTGAAGGAATAGCTAAAAGACCATTTTTTTAGATAAGGGTTTCATCACACCCAATGTCTCTCCATAGGGTGCTCCAATGTTATTCATACAATAAGAAAGACAATACTAGAATGTGTATAGAATACCACAATCGAACAAAGTTACGCTTAAGAACAAGTATCCTCTACCCAGGATTGATGACTTGTTCGATCAACTTCAAGGAGCCAGTTGTTTTTCAAAGGTAGATCTCAGGTAGGGATATCTTTACTTAGGCTGTGTGGAATGTGACATACCAAAATAGCATTCAAACAACTTGGTATTATTAGCTTATGACTTGCTCATGTTGAAGAAGGCAAAAAGGAGCTAGCGAAAGATATTCACAAAGTTAGCTCGTTGGGAGTGGCAATGGTGGATTCAACTGAGGCAGTATAGTATTGCAGCAGGTTAGAATCCTCTTTAGTTGTAGAGGTTAAGTCAAAGAAGGATGAAGATCTCATACTACTTAAGTCAGAAGAATATTCTACAGTATGGAGGCTTTCTCCAAAGGGGGAGATAATGTGCTTTGTTAAAGGTGGCATACTATGTGTTCTAGATGTAGATGACTTGAGATAGCTGAATAATACTAGCAGAAGCAATACAACCCAGATACTTCATCCACCTAGGTGCCACTTCAAGATGTACCGCAGATCTGAAATCTATTGGTGGAAATTAATATGAAAAGGGATATTGCAGAATTGTGTGGCTAAGTGCCCGAACTGCCAACGGGGGTTAAAGTTGAACATCAAAGACCTGGGGGCATGACGATATCAGCATACTCACAAGGAAGGAAGAGAATATGGACTAACATGTGTCTACCTATACTCATCATAAATGATTCAATTAGGTGATAGGATTGGATAACCAATTCAAAAGACATTTCCCATCTTAAAACTACGTACCTGGCCGAGGATTATGCTAGATTGTATATCCGGAGTTAGTCAGGACTGCATGGGGTCCCCGTGTCGATCATTTTAGATATAGGTACCCAGTTCACCTCGCAGATTTATTAGTTTTAAAAAAGGATCGGGTACTGTCAAACTCGCATAACTTTTCACTCCTTAGATAGATGGACAAGCACAAAACTATTCAGATCAGAAGACATTCTGAGAGCTTGTGTGATCGACTTCAAGGATATTTGGGATGACTCAACTACCTCTCATCGAGTTTGCATACAACAACAAATAACATGCCCAAAAGACTAGACGTCTGCTTGAGGCCTTATATGGTAGAAGGTGTAGGTCTCCTATAAGACTTGAATTTGGTGAATTTACCTTGATAGGACCAGACTTTGCTCATGTAGCTATGCAAAAAGTGCAACTTATTAGAGAAAGGTTGAAAATAACTCGTGAGCCGATAGAAATCCTATGTTGATATGAGAAGGAGAGAGTTAGAATTTGTCACGAGATGATTTGGTTTATCTGAAAATTTCACCCTTGAAAGGGGTGATGAGGTTTGGACAGAAAAGGAAACTCAGTTCGAGGTATGTAGGACCCTACAGGATTCGGAGGTGAATCGGCAATATGGCCTATGAGTTAGAATTTCCCTTCTGAGTTAGCTTCAGGTACCTTAGCCTTTCATGTGCCATTGTTGAACAAGTGCATCGGTAATCCGATCTCATAGTTATTCCACTAGACAGTATGGGAATGAAGGATGGTCTTTCTTATGAGTAAGTCCCGCCGTATCCTAGACCGTCGTGCCCGTAAGCCGAGAAACAAGGAAGTCACTGCAAAGTCTGTGATGGAATCCACTAGCCGAGGGGGCCACATGGGAAGTGTGTGGCAGACATGATGGTTAAATATCCTCATTTATTCCCTTCCAGTTCAGTTTCAACATGAAGTATTAAATTCCTCCTTAGTACCCGATCTGGGTTTCATGTCTACCATGTGCCCCACTCCTTTCATGTCGCATTCGTACGTGTGATTCAGGAATCTAATTCAATCATGTAATTTAGTCCGACGCATTCCGTCAGTTTTCATCTTTAGATGTTCAGTATTTGGTATGACAGTTGCTTTCCCAAGCTTTTTTGAGTGTGATTATCAATATTCCGAGGACGAATGTTCCAGAGGGGGAGATACCGTAGTACCCCCGAAACCCCTTAAGATCAGACTTGAGGGATCAAATGGAGAAAATAAGAATTTCTACACCAGGTCAAAGGATGAGTCGTCTAGTGACAATAGCGAAGTGGCCACTATGAGCTGTTAAGGGCTCTGTGGAGTGGAGCGAAAGTTGGCTGGGATTTGTGGTCTACTGCTGACCACGAAAGAAACCACGATTCGTGGGTCGTGGAAATGAGTCGTGGTGTTGGTCGTGGTCGAACCTGATGGGATATTGAATTTCGAGCAATGTTCATCATGACTTTTCACTATCGTAGGTAAACCACGAGTCATGGTGTCCTCCCCCGGTGACTCGGAAGGAGAATGTGTACTAGTGTTGATGACGGGAAGCAAATACAAGCCGTGATCGCTTGTGGTCGAGTCATCATCCACCTCGTTGGGACTCGGTAGTGTTGTTTTTTCTTTGTGAAATTATTAAGGGCTTTTCCTTAATTCCTAAGCTCCTAGACCCTAAATAACGTCATTTTGGGCTCATTTTGGGGACAATTAAAGGGTAATCGACTAAATCTCTCATTTCACTCAATTCACGATTTCAAGAGCAAAAGACGCTCCTTAAAAGAATCTAGGAGCTAAGCTAGGCTTCCACCTTCCTTCAGATTTCTCCTCGAAGATTCTAACCAAGTAAGTGGGATTTCAACAAGGGAATTGTTCTCGCCCTCTGCCCCCAAAATCTTTTTGAAATTTTATCAATTCCTTGCTCGAAGTTCAAAGTTAGGGTTGTGTTCAACAACTATGGGTTTTATTTAGATAATGTTTTTTTATTAAATTCTTGGAAGTTCATATCTATTATCACATATGCGGACATCATTCTTTATGAAATTTGTTCTTAGTCCTAGCCTCATTATAGCCGAAGGAGTCTTGCATGTTTTCTAGATGAAACTATTGTTGATTCCTATAGCACTTATAACCTTAGTGTTATTATAATTACTTAAGAGCAAGTTAGCTTGTTTCTAGACTCAGTCTTAATCAGTACCTAGCACCCTCAGAGCCTCATAGTAATGTCAGCCGATCACCTGACTATAGTCAGCTTTCTTGAGGTGTTAGTAACACCTCCCAATCCTAGTTATCGCCATCGCTAGTTCTCTAGACGATTACTATGCTTAGATTAGTAACTCTGCCTCGCCTTAGAATACCAATTTTTAGTTGTCCGGTCCTGTATCGACTCGTGTTACTTCTAGGTAGCATTCCTACTCGCCTAGACCCCAACTTCAAGCTATTAGCTTAGCAAGCCAATTTTAGGACTATCCGCATTTAGCACCGAGTGGAACCGTAATTCTACCGCACCTGTGCTCTTAACTACATTGCCAACGTAGGTTATTGGTCCGACGGCCCCGCACTTATGATCTAGCTCTCACCACTATACCGGCAAGGTATAGTGGTCTTTCTCTAATGGGGTGTATACATCGGACTTCACATTTAGCTCACATAGTTATATGCCTGCTATGTACTCCCACTCTGTCGTGATAGTTTCGCTTAATTCAATTTAGTTTTTGGCAGTTCACTACTCAATTCAAAGAAATGTTTATGACCGTCGCCCGTGCTTATTATTGAGCATATCGCTTATAGCTCAAGCTTTATAAGTATCTGTCGCTTGGTCATTTCATGTTATTTTTAGTTAAGTGCTTATTTTTCCATTCTTATTGTATATTCACCTACTCAAGACATTCAAAGTACCGACATTACTTTATGTTATATCGTATTATGATACAGGCGTAGGTTCCTGGTCTCGCATCGCTGCATTTCCTCCCGATGATTCCAACAAGAGTCCTATTGGTGAGTCCTCATCTTCCCGAGGACGATGTTTTCTTCCGCTTAGTTTATTACTTAGTCGATTTTAGAGTTAGCCGGGGGCTTGTCCCAAAGAATCCACGCTAGTAGTTGCCTTTCTGCATACGTATGTTCAACATTCTTTATAGATTATGTTTATATCTCCAAAATTGTTTTATTTGGATATTTATTTTGCCCAACTTCCACTTATGTTACTGTTTAGCTTACCAAGATAGATGTTAGACCATGGTTAGCTTAAGGTCACTTGTGGCACCATGTACCGTGTCTCATTCAGGGTGCAGACTTGGGTCAGTGACTAAGGGATTCCATTATCTATTGTGTGGCCGGACATGAAGGCGCATTATGTCATATGTGTCGAGGCCAATCACCACAAAAACGCTGACTTGCGGAGCCGGGAATGACCAAAATTCATTGCATCAATTCAATGATCGACAATGGCACATGTTCATGGAGCCCTCCTAAACTACTTCACCAATCTTGTGTCGGAATTCCCATGCATCCTACAAACGAGAAGATGCACTAAAACACAAGGTCAATGAATTCCCATGCCTCCCTTTTGTTAAGATTCGGGTGTAGAAGCCTCCACATAACTTCGGATTCCATAAATGCCATATTTTGGGAGGATGAAATCGATTTAGGAATAGAGTATACAGTAAGAGTGGAAAGAAAGGAAGATCGGGCTTCATAAAAATTTAATCGATATTATCGCCATAATGTGGTCACCCTTTGATGGGCCTCCATGGGCGGTGAAATTACAAGGCAGACTAAAATTTGATCGATCAATGAGTCAACCTCAAAGAAACAATGCTTATTGCCTGCATCATGTCAGCGGTGCCCATTAATTTTGGGGAAGTGGTGGTTGTACAAATGAAGCGTAGCGCTTACAACAAGGAACTTCTATTTCATGCACTATTCTCAATACCCAACTATGTCTTAAAGAGGAGTTCTATTATTCCCCGATGAATCCCTCTATGCTAGTGGTGTCATAGTATTTGATAGGAAGAGGGATGCGTATGCACCCAAAAGCAAAAGAAAGCGATGCAACTATATGAGACTCCCAACGCCTCCACTTCTCATGGCATAGATTAAACTCCCATAGCTCCCAACCTCAATATGTTATACCCTCGAGACATCGGGCTATGTATCCAAAGAGGCACCATTCAAAGGGCCTTCACCTCCTCCCACATCCCCTGCTCTAAGATGAATCTTTAAGCTGGCTAAAACAACACAGCCTCATGAAAACCAACTCCAAAGTTGGCTTGAAATTTCCCCAAATTTCTTATCATAAAGACGGTGAAGAAGGACTTGAAGAATGTTCAGTGCCCCCTATCGGAAAAGAACTGAAAAGAAAAACCAATGGGTGGGGAATCATGCCTAACTAAAAAATTTTCCTCAACCAATACATGTCAAGCACTAAATTCACCCGAAATCATTAAGGCACAATTTTGAAATTTCCTCACCCCACACTTGAATCATTCTATGTCCCCAAAGCATCTAATTAAAATTCAAAAGGGGTGAGAAATACTCCCAGGGCCTTTGGGCCTAGCTAACAACATTTTTTTCTTCATTTTGAACAAGTGGGTATTCACCCTCACACTTTCCTCTTTCATGCTTCTTAGCTTCCTCCTCCAAGGGTACTTTGTATTTCCCCCCTCTATTTGTGCTTAATTCTCCACCAAACAACAACAAGATGAAAATAAACACAATCAACACAAATAAAAATAAAATTGTACCCGTGGTACCCTTGATTTCCTCCCAAGCAAAGGCCTAATTTTATGTCACAAAGACGACGTGGACTATCCTTTTCAAGAAATCCTCATACCCGTATTCCCTTTCGAGAACCATCTTCTTCATTTTTGCCTTCGAGGCAGGAACAACTGCCAGTCTTTCCCTCTCTTCCTCTAACTCCTTCTCTAACGGAAGCCTCTATCGATTCAGCGGAAAAGTAATCATCTCCTGTGGCCGTGACCTATGGAATCCGTCACCACACTCTTAGCCTCTCGATAACATACTAACTCTTAGCAAAGGTCTCTATAATGTGTGGATGGGTTAATCTCTTGGTAGACCCAGAAAAGTTTTTCTTAATCATCGACCCTCATTTTCAGGGTCCCTGCTCTTACATTAATAATTACTCATTCCAGTGGCCAAGAATGGTCATACCAAGATCAAGGGTACCTTGTCATCAACTTTAAAATCCAATATAATAAAATCACGGTATAATGAACTTACCCACTATGATGAGAAGGTCCTCGATTATTCCATCTCGGGCCACTTGTGACTTGTCTGCCACCTGCAACATCAATCGTGTTGGTCTCTGTTGACCCAACCCCAAGGTGTGTTAAATAAAGATAAGGGAATTAGATTAACCGTCGCCCAAATCACATGTAGAGCTCTTATCACCTCGCCTTTTACCAATTTATATGGGGAGGTAACTCCCTGGGTCTTTGAGATTTTTAGGTATCTTTCTCATTACCCTGTGGCTGCACTCCTCAGTCAGTGCTACTGTCTGAACATCCACCAATCTGATTTTGTTTGCCACCACATCTTTCAAGTGCTTAGCATACTGGGGCATTCCCTTTGCAACATCAAACAAAGGAAAATTTATATGAAGTTCTTGGAAAATATCAAAGAACATTCTAAATCATTCCTCCTCCTTGCTCTTTTTGAGTCTTTGCGAAAATGGTGGTGGTGGTCTCTATGATGGCTGCAACGATGATTGTGCATTTTGTTGCACAACACTCGATTCTCTCCCCTTATCGCGTTGGATGGTCCCTTTCTCACCAACTCCAAACCTCGCACCTCATTTCTCCTCGCATTCGATGGTGCATCAGCCAATTTCCAGCCACTCCTCAGACTGATGGCGTTGAACTATTGGGGGTTTGTGTCTGTAAGCCACTGCAATCCTCCATGGTCTAGTGTGGTGAGAAACCGTTATTTGACCATCTTCTTTTTTCTAGATTGCGGGTGGCCAACTCCGCTGATTTTTCAAATCCGATGCCATCCCCGCCCGATTTTCCTCGCTAATTGGGCTTGTGTCTCCATAATCTTCAGCAATGTCTCCTCAATGTTGCGTTCAACTGGACACCATTCTGCCTTTGGCCGCAGACATTACCGTCGCCAGGTTGCCGGTAGCTTTGAATTTAATTTCCACCCCAAGAAAAATTTGGGTGACTCACAATTCTTGTTGTAATTGTTCCCAAAATTCTAATTGCTTGAATATCCCAACAAAATTGACCAATTCCAGGATTAGACCCAAGAGGATTCCGCATTGTGCCCATTATCGCCGGGCATTTCACACCAACTAGGAGTTTGTTGAACCGTATTTACCGTCCCTACTGCTGGGTTCATAATCGCCTTATTGAACTGAGTCATCATCCGATGCTAAAATGATGCTAACTGTGCTGCCAAGGCATTTACACCCATCCACCTTTATCAGCCTTGTTGTTCTTTCTTTCCTCTCGATGACTCAGCCACTCCTCGATTTCCTTGAGCAATCCCGTTCAACAAAGTGTACAAACTCTCCTCATAATTTTTCTATAATGCTTTCCCACCCGATACAGAGTCTAGACTTTTCACAAAAGTATGGGCTAGGACTTCATTGGATTGCTGATGATGTGGCAGTCTCTCAATAATGACTTGAATCTCTTCCAAAACCAAATACAAGTTCTTCTCCCGGTCCTTAAAACTTAATATTTCACTCGAAGCTTAAGGGCCTTGCTCAAGGGAAGAATCTGATGTGAAACTTCTTTGCCAAATCGTCCAAAGAAGCTTATGGAATTTGTGGCTAGATTTCAACTAACCTCTCTTACCTCTCCAAACAATGAGAATGGGAAGAGGGTAAGTCGTATTACAATTTATGGACACTCCTGGGGACGAACGTGTCACTAATCTCAAGGAAGTTCTCTATGTTGTTGTGGGTCCTGATGAGTCATCCCATGAACTGGCCACTAGAATGTACCAACCTGCACCATATTCTGTTTCAAATCAAATTTCCCTCCATGTTCCTAAGCATGTGATAGTAGAGGTCACATTTGTCACCGTTGGGATCAACCACTCGTGAACCTGGCCTGCCGGCCATGGCTCTGTGTAACAACTTCGCAGTCTCTACCGGTAGGCGCTGTTGTAACCTCTAAAGTCTCTTTATCTTCGCTCTAGAGCCTCTCCCGCGTAAAATGAAGTTGACATTCGGTGTTCAAGCAACTTAGCCCATCACTTCTCTATTCCTTGCCAACTCGCAAGGACAACCTTTCACCTGCAATATATAAGACTAAGACTAGTTTTTCAACACTTCAGGAAATTAAAAATCACACTAAAACAAAATTTACTAAACTTCGCTTAGTCCCCGGCAACGACACCAAAACTTGTTGCGCTTCAATGCACTCGCACTGGCGTTGTACAAGTAATACAAAGGGCTCCTTTTTTAAGAGCTTCTGATGTTGAACCCACAGGACTGGACCAATTCATAATTTATGAAGTTCAAGTGTAAGATTAACCTTCACAAGTGTTGATTATAGAAGTTTTCGGTAAATTATACTATGTTTTGGGGTGGTCACAAAACAACGAAACGATATAATAAGCAACTAGAGCTATGGTCGGATAATCATGCAATGCTACACTTTGTAATGGTTCACGTATGAAATTATCAATTTTTGTCTCACATAGTTGGAAATGCGATGTTCTGGTCTCTCGAGCTTCTAAACACGACAAACTAGCCTCACAATGACATCGCTGGAGCCGGGATGTGACATCCTAGTTCGTGGGCAATTAAACTACATGGATGTGGTTTACGGGGGTTTGTGCTCTTGATTATGAACCTTTTGTACCCTCCAAATATTTAACTAACCTTAGCTTCACAACTACTTTCTACGAGTGGGCGGAGTGGACAATTCTAAGTCGGTGTCTATATATCATCCCATTTTATCAACAAAACAAGGCAATTAGGTATAATTTCTATCCTAACTGCGAATCCTATCGTAAGATAAGAACTTTCTCCCTACATTCTTTCTCGTTTCAGCTCTTCTGAGGTTACTTCCTCTCAAGCTTTTAACTAGCTTAACATGTATGTTTTATGGTAATCAAGCATAAAAAGAATGTAAGGCAAAACAACAATTAATAACTCAAACCAAAACGAATTATGCATTACAACCATATCACGCGGCCACAACCCAAGGGAATGGTTTAGCCACTCATGTTCGTAAAATAACTTAAAAACATCGTTAAAGTAGAGTATTTACAAGAATAGGTAAAAGAGAATGTACGATTAGTGAACCCTAGGTGAGTTCTTCACTTCTCCCTTCGCTCTTCTATGATTTTAAGAAAATATTTCGTGACAATTGATTTTAGAAGCTAAGGGTTTAATTTATAGTAACTGAAACGTAATTTTTGGCCTGCCATGATTGCCCAAGTGGGCAATGCAGGTGAATGCGCCAATTTGCCTCTGTGCCACAGAGGTAAACCGGAAGCCCACTGGAAATTGCATCCTCAGTAGGTTGTGCGAAGTGCCCAGACGACACGGCGTGGCACGAAGCTCATCTCGCGCGATGGCAGCGCGGACACGGCCTTACGGCACGCCACAGCTGCTCCGGCGTGGCATGGACTCGGCGTGTGCGCCTTGGAGGGAAACATTTCACGCACATGGCCTGGCGTAGCACGACAATGGGCGCTGCACACGCACAACATAGTATCACTTCCTAGCGCGTGGCTTTGCCTCTTGCCATGGCATGTTTTCTTTCCATCTTTTTCAATTCACTTCCAACTCTAGCTTCCGCTCTACTTCTGTCTATCATTATTTAGTCCCTCATTTGTACTACACCCACAAAATAAGGACTAATCATTTTTGTTAGTGCATATCCAAATTTACACAAAATCACATAAGAATGTAAGTGTAAAATTAGGACAACCCGACTAAAATTAAGCTTATAAAACAGCACTTTGGTCACAATTTTTTCTCAAGATCAGGATCAATTATGGACTAAATGATGGGTTAGCCAAAAGCTCTCCTTGACTAAATGAAAAACCATAACAGAGCTTGGCACATAAGGGAGACGAGTGTGTCCACTCATAAGATCGGGCTAAGTGCATCAAGCAAGTGGGAGTTGGGCAAAAGGGATGATGAGAGGGATGAGACTCTTGCCAAGATGATGACACAATTAGAATTGATGACGAAGCATGTGATGGGAGCAGGTCCGAAGGTGGTAAATGTTGTGGGAATGCAAGGTCCTCAGAACATGAAAGAGAGCCTTCACCACCAAGATAAGAAGACGAAGAATGCCAATATATGGGTAACAAAATGGGAGGGCCTCAACTTAGCTTTCAAGGAGCAAACCAAGGCCCGTGGAACCCAAGGGATATAACCAAGGGTGGAGAAATCGTGAACAACAAGGATGTCCCAAAAGGAATGAGAGGTGGAATAATAGAGAGCCAAGCCAAAAAGGTGATCGTTACCATCGAAGTGAAAATCCATAATTCAACCTCCTAAGGTTGGAAATCCTCAAAACCAAAGAAGGAGTAAAGTGATATGGGTAGCTCAAAATGGAAGACTTGCTCAAGAGTTTTGAAAAAGGTGGAGCTGACTGAAAGTATGGGGTTAAAGAATTAAGAGGGGAGGTGTCTAACCTCGCTCACACAAAGGAGTTCAAACTCGGCATCCATCAAGAATTTGGAAGATCAAATGAATCAACACTAGCCCAAATGAACCCAAGAATAAAAGGGAATACATTCCCGAGGTTTAATGCCTAATCAAGAAAGATGGCCAATGTATGGCTATTGTCACTAGAAGTGGCAGGATTGAGATGCAATTCAGAAAGCTTCTAGTGAGGTAGAGAACCCAAAAGTAATCGAGGAAGATGAGGTTGATAAAATGCCAATGATTCCAGAGAATGAAGGCAAGGATGAGGAAGAAACAAGAGGAAAAGGATGAAGATCCACATTCAAGTTGATGATGAAGAAGCGCATGAATGCCCCTATGATGAAAGAGTTGAAGCAAGAATCCCACCACCATATCCATAATGGATTACCAAGAAAAAGAAGGAAGATCAAATTAAGAAGTTTGTTGACATGTCTAGCAAGTTGGTCCATAAAACATACCATTAGTGGACGCTTTGATCCAAAATGCCCTAGTTATGCAAAGTTTATGAAAGACTTGTTGAAAAAGAAGAAGGTGGTTGATGCTGGAAATGAAGAGAAAACGCATCATTGTAGTGCGGTAATTATGAGAAACCTTTCCACAAAAAGGAATACCCCAAGCTTTTACAATTCCACGCATGATTGGGATTTTTGTGTTTAGCTCTATGTGATCTCGGTGCTATTATAAATTCGATGCCTCGCCAGCTTTAAGATATTAGGCCTCTTAAGTACAAAACCAACATTGATGCGGCTACTAATGGAAGATAGGTCAATCAAAAGACCTATGGGGGTGCTAGAAGATGTACTAGTGCGAGTTGACAAGTTCATTCTCCCGGCTGATTTTGTTATTCTTGGATTGTGATATGAATGGAAGTTCCTACTTTTTTGGAAGACCTTGCTCATACCAAGAGCAAGCAGATGTGGGCCTGAGATAAATATTGGGTTATGGTATAGTTTCACCTTCATGCAAGGTCCGCCATCTGAACTCCACCCGAATGCAATGTAATTGGAGTATTGCAAAAATGACGAAGTGAGGATAAGGGATTGAAGCTGAGCGAGACGAAAGAGGATTATGACTCACTGAAAATGAAGAATGAAAAAAGGACTACATCGTACACAACGATAAATAAGGCGCTTCTGGGAGGAAACCCAAGTTAAGTTGAATTATTTTATGTTTTTGTTGTTTTTGTATGTGTAGAAATTGAGAAATGAGAAGAAAAGTGAGAAGAAAATCATGATGGAGAATCGACGAGAGACCTAAGAGCCGCAGTCCCGAAATATGGATCATCGATGACAAGGGAGCCCAGCGTAAAGCTGAGTGTTGAATTGAAGCATTTGTCGGGTACCGGAGAACCACCGAATCCAATCCCAGTGGCTTCACTGCAGTACGCCGGTCTAAAGCAAGAGACCAAGTGAGGCCCAAAGCCCGGTGGATAACTAGCGGCCCAGTTTCCACCTCGTGACCACCGTGCATCACTCGATTCTGTCCAGATCGGGTACAAAATAAGTTGAAATAAAAAGTAGCAAAAGAAACTGCCAAATTGACTGGTGAATTTTCGATTTAGACCCTACTGGCTCATCTAGAATAAAAAGAGGAATTTGGAAAGACTATCCTCAAAAATCCCAAATACATTCCCAACCGCCCTAATTCTGCAAATATTCCTATAGCTTCCCTTTTTCAAACATTTTTCTTTCCATTTTTGTCTCTCCATTACCCAACAGTCCCTATTCCTATAATTTTTCATTTTCATCCTCTCTATTTTCCCACATTTTCACCTTCCAACTCCCTGCACCGACCCACCCACATTAAACTCCCCACCTTCCCCTCAACCTATCACATTCTCACTTTTCACCTATAAATACCCATCCATATTTCACCATCAGAATGACTTTACCTTCCTATCTACTCTATAACACTTGAAGGTGCTCCTCCAATCTTGAGCTATTTTCCTTTTTAGGCAAGCCGAGAAAAGTAAATAGTCTTCCAATTCGGTAACATTTCTCTTTCCATTTGAGTATGGGTACATGATTTTGTCGCATTACTATTTCCCTTTCCTTCATTGTTGAAATTTTGAATGTGTTATGCTTGTGCTTGAAGTGGGTATGTTCTTTTATGATGAGATTATGAAAAGGGTGAGTTTGAGCAACCCATTTGCATAAAGCACAACGTTTTCCCCAATGATAGACGGTGACGCCAATCTTAAGGGGATATAACGTCATAAGTAAGGTGAGAATGGAGTATAATTGCTGGTCTTATGTTTGTGGTGAAATATGTGTTAATGGGTGTTTGTGTGCAATGGGTCACAATTTGGAAAGGAAGAGACGTCATTCACCGGTCATATTCTGTGGAGAAATCGCTGGGGCGCCAGCTCACTCTGGAATTGGTCTTGGCTAAATGAAAGTGAATTCGGTGCTACTTCAGAGGTCAACGCGATCGGTGAAATGCCGATTTGAACTGCTGAAAATGGCCAACATCCCTAGTGCTCTATTACATACCGTTATCCAATCAGCGGCTCACGAATTGTCTTCGGCGAACCAATCTGTTCTAAGGTACAACTTACTCTTTCAAGGATTTTTTGATCATCACTTGCTTCCCGCTCTTCTTCTTTGGATTAGTTTCCTTTTCCTCTTTAATTTCTACGTCAGTGATTTGTCACTAACATACTTTTTTGTAGAAACACAAATCATGTCATTCTCTAGGTCCATCGGAAGGAAAGGGTCAGTTTGGTCCGCTAACAAGGGAAAAGGTAAAGAAATAGGATGCTTCCCACACACCAACACGAAGGAAGTGATCATTCTTGTGTTCCCAACATGAAGGAGCAACATGATCATATATACCAGTGGACTTATCACAAGAGAGAAGAGGTTCGATTTGGTCGGGTAGAAGGCGATTTCCCTAATATCGTTGAGGAGTTCACCCACCAGAAGGGCTACTTGCCAACCCTTTGTCACGTCGTACTACCTCTACTCCTGTCATAGAGTTTTATGCTTCCCTACCTCGGCACTCGGTGGCCAATATCAAAGACCAATATAGGTGGTGGCTGGGCTATTGCTGATACCTCCCTACGGGCCTCTCTAGGTGGCAAAATCTCTCTCCGTGATTTGAAGTTTGAGGCCAAGCTATGGTTGGATTTTATTTTCTCTCGCATTATCCCATCAAAGAATGAGCAACGGGTCACCATGGAAGCAACTATCTTGATCGCTTGCATTATGTCAGGGTCTCCATCAACTTTGGAGAAATTGTTGCTTAACAAATGAAGAAAAAGGTTATCAAAGATTTCTATGCCATATGTTGTGTTGATCTCATTGCCACTTAGTGCAAAGTACCAGTGCCTTTTTTCTGACGAGACTCCTTCCTCTACTCTAGGAGTGATCACTATTGATAGGAAGAGAGACGCAAAGGCACCGACAGTGAAACGGAAGCACCTGCAAACCTTCTTCGTATAAGAGGAAGCCCTCTTCACAGTCGCCCCCAATCTCCCACCGCCCCACAATTCAATGTGCCCCATCCCCGACTTATAATGAAAGATCGTGTGACATGCCCATCCCGTAGAGTTTCTCCACCACCTCAATATTCTCAGTAAAGTGGTCTCCATCATCTTGTGGAGATGAAAACCGGCATGAGAGCTTACCTTCAACGCTTGGCCAAGAGTCTCCCCGCACTCATTGCCAAAATTATCAAGAAGGAGCTCAAATCACTATAAAAGAATGTCAACACTTTGTGCAAGCGGTCGATGCTGTAGAAGGGGAAGTCATGTCCTCTCTCCGAACTTAGGTGCAGGAATGGAAAAGTAGGACTTCAATCGAAGTGCTCGACATGAGTGCTTTGGATGCCGCAATGGCAGCTCCGCTTCACGGAGCCAATTAATGATTGGTTTGGAAGGGTTAACATGATTTTGCTAGGCTTTGTGACGCCAGCTAAGGTGATGGTGGTGATGAGGCTGGATGATGATGAGAGGACCTGTTCAGGGAGTTTCTTTTCTCTTCTCTGTTCTTTTTGCATAGTACATTGGGGACAATGTATGATCTTAAGCTAGGAGAGGGATTGTTATACCCTCGAATTCAAGAATCGACCTAAAAGTGAATCAGGAGAAAACTAGAAATGTTGCAGTAGTTTTCAGAATGGGTCACCTAACGGTTCGTTAGGAGGCCAAACGAGTCATCAAGTGACTTCGTGGGAAAGTCCCAGGGTGATGCAAAGGACTCGAGGTACCCATGGGCAATGTGAGGACTCGTGGTCGACACCACGAGCCGTCATGTCGGGCCTCATGGGTGGTCCAAGAGAGAGACAATGTAGTTTATCCAGTGTACTTAACGGATGGTACCCTCCAACGACTCATCTTCAGTCCTCACGAATTCGTTAGGTGGGCCAGCCACGCTTACCTGAGTTTTCATGAATAATGAGGCAAAGCAGACTTGATCGTTGAACCAACTGGGATCGTGTGCCCTAGTAACAAAATTGTCGTGTCTTCCGCTAGGAAACCCTTTAACAAGCTATTTTTAGTGATTTCAATAAGGGCTTTCTCATAATTCCTAAGTCCTAAGGGCCTATACAACATCGTTTTAAGCTCGTGAATAGAGTGTTTTAAGTTGAGAAAGACCAATTTAGCCATTTTATTCATGCATGCAAGGGGTGAGAGCTTGAAGGGAACAGAGGAGGAATTTGAGGTTTTCAAGGGAAATCTCGCCTGGGCAATTAGGAAGATTTAGGATTCTTTTCAATCCTGTATGTAAGGCTATGAGTGGATGCTTTCCTCCACAACCATGCCCATTCCCTATCAATTTGTGTTTGGTTTGTGATGATCAGCATCGGTCTTCATTTAACCGCATGAACCTTACATTTCTACTCATGGGTATGAATAAATTGAGTTGATATTGGTGATTTACTAATCTTGGATTTGATTCTATCTTAATTTCTTTACAAAAATTATTTTTCTAAAATTCAAACTAAAACTTCCATGTGTGGGTAGTTCATGATAGAAGCTGATGATGGAGTAGATGATGAAAAACATGTTTTCAATCTTACCCATGATTTTGATGATGTTTTAAAGAAGATTAAATAGACCTATGTATGATGAAGCGCAGGTAGTGCCCAATGTTGAGTATGAATGATGATTTTCGTGAATTGACTTTATTACTTCATTTTGGAGTGAAACCTCCCAAATTACAATGTTTCCAAGTAAATTTTAAGTGTTCGCTATGATAAGGTTTTTGGAAAGGCTCTTATATAGATGATGATGAAGTGATAATTCTAAGTAGTCTTACCACATGATTTTTTGAGTAAAGTCTCCCATTATTCTTTGAGCTTGTGGTATGTATCATAGTAAAGCTTTGCATATGCATGAATTCATAATTGAGATGTAGGTTGCCATTGCTTCATTTCACATGATGTTGAGTCTAAGCATGATATCATTCTAAGCTTTGTTGAGATGACATTGCTTCGAGCTTCATATTTATATTATGTGTAGTGTATGCATGATTTCATAATGAGCTTTATCAATAGACAATGTTGAGCTTCGTTTCATACGATGTTGAGTTTATGCATGATTTCATGTTGAGTCATTACTAGATGATGTTGAGCTTCGTATTCATACGATATAGAGCATTGCATATTTTGGGAAAAGAGTCTAGCACCGAGTGAAAGGTTAGGGTTACTATGCCCCAGAACTATGCGTCAATGTAGGTTGATTCTATTATATCATTGAGAAATCCTGTGAGCTATCCCTGGCCCGATTGACCTTTTCAGCTTGATATCGATATCATAGTATCGTCCGTATCCCCGGAAAGATTATGGATGACTCTCGCCACTGGAAAGTGTAATAGTCGTAGACCACGTAAGCTCTATTGTGGTATGTCGGTTAAGTGACGAGTCTCCCACTGTCTATATCACTTAAGTTTTCATATCCATTACTCAAGCATTATTATCTTATGTATGCATGTTCGAAAAGCAAGGTTTGACTCATTGTTCAGCTTTTTGATATAAATTTTATGATTTAGCTTTTGAGTCATTCTGATTTAGTCATGATATTCTAAAGCCATGCATGATCATGTATTAAATAAGAATGATTTTGCTAATGAATGCTTGTGATCTTTTATTATCCTTAAAGGCTATTATATATGTATGATTTCTTTAAAAAGGCTATTATTGCTCAAGTGGTTTTACTTACTTGCATAATCGCACATTCCACGCACTGACCGCATATCTTCTATGTTGCATCGTTTCATGATGTAGGATTAGGTTCTTAGGTTCAACCCTGTTCGTAAGCCGCTTATCTGAGTTAATATTTGCTTGCTTGGTGAGTCCTGGATCCTTCGAGGACTAGACTTTCTCGTTATTTGAGCGTACTTTCGCCTTAGTATTTCGAGCTAGTTGGGGGTGTTGTCCCACGCCCGTCCGTATTAGAGGCTTATCGACTTATACATGTATTCAGCTCAAATGTTTATTCTGTTGTTATGCTAAGTTACACTTCCACTGAGTTATATTTATGTTTCTTCGTTTATTGAACAGATAGTGAACGCTATATTGGTTGAATTGTGGTCTCTTGGAGTCCCTTTTCCCGTATCTACGATTTGTGTGCCCTCTCGGTTCGTGACAAACTTAGTATAAAGGCCTCAGGTTGAAAGTGTTCTAGGGAGTCTGAAAGTCGCGTTAAGTAGAGTCTTCTTCAGGGGTGTGAAGCGCCACACTTTTGATGAAGAGGCTACGAAACATTCTAGGAAATGTTCCCATCTTTCATGATCTATGTCAGACATGAAGAGACTTTCTACCCCTCTAAATCGTGCTATTCGCTATTGCAGAATCATGGCTCCTAGAAGGATGAATGGAAGGAGAATGAAGATGGTGAAGGCCACGAGGATGGCATGGGTCGTGGGAATCAACAGGTCCCACAACTTTAGGAGCCCTGCCACCCCGAGCCAGCCCCGCCCACGCCGAGTTCCAGGCCGCTATCCATGTTTGCGCATGCCTTGACCGCCAAAATAATCAGCAAGCTATTGCGCATGTTCCGTAGAATGGAAGTGCAGCGGTAGCTTGAGTCAAGGACTTTGAGGATGTCCCGCCTCGGAGATTTTAGGGTCCAAGGTAGATGAGAACCCACATGACTTCATTGATGATCGCCAAGATCACCCAGGTTATGGGGGTGAGCAGGTTAGAATGCAAAGAGTTGGTGTCCTATCAATTGAAGGGGTTGCGTATATCTGGTTCCGTCAATGGAAGGATAGCAAAGGTCTGAGCGGTGTCCCAAGCACGGGGAGGAGCTTGGTAGCTGCATTCCTGATCTGGGCTCTTCCCTCAGAGATGAGGGAGCTAAAGGAAGCTGAGTTTATAAATCTGGAAGGCAGTGGAGGATGACGGTACTAGAGTATTCCATTGAGTTCACTCGCCTATCAAAGTATTCTCCGAGTTAGTGGTTGACCGAAGGGCAAGAGGAGCAGGTGTTGTGCATGGGATAGCAGGTTACTTGGATAAGGAATGCATGATTTCTATGCTCCATCAGATATGGACTTCTCGCGGATGGTGTTGTACGCCGCTGTGGAGGCGACATATTCGAGAGAGAGAGAGAGAGCCAAGAGGGACAAGAACTAAGGACCACTGCATTCTCCCCACCGTAGGTCCGGTAGTGGGCACCGCGCAGAGTCACCAGAGATCATCCCGCCTTAAAAAACCATCAGGCCTTGAGTATGCCATTTTGGCTGAGGAACATTAGAGAGGAGAGAATAAGGCTCGAGGGACCGAGGAAGCAGCTCCGAGATTCGCCAGTGTGTTCCAAATATACCAGATGGTACGAAGGCATACTGCCAAGGCTTGGTAGGTTCTGGTGTGTGGACACACATGCTTAGAGATTGGCCAAAGAACGAGACAGGATCAGGTTAGTCCGTGGCCCACCTTCTAGCTCAGTAGCCCCCACCCTCGCTCAGCGCATCAAATAGGCATCTATTAGTGCAAACTGCGGTCGCCTCCTGCACGTATTCTATGCCCTAGCATCCTTTCGTGAGCGTGGAGGTCCTCCGGGATGTGGTTAATGTGTTGTTAAGAGTCTTCCATGTGGATGTTTATTCCTTGTTAGATCTAGGGCCACTCTAGTCCTTTGTGCCACCTTATGTAGCCGTACCTTCGGTCGGCCCCGATGTCTTTCGCAGTCCTTTTATTTCTACTCCAATAGGTGACTCATTTATAGTTGTGGGGATGGGTGTATAGAGATTGCCCAGTATTGGTTCTCCATAAGGTCAGCTCAGCAGTCGGGATAGAGTTAGCCATGACCGACGATGTTATTCTCGGCCTGAATTAGTTGTATGCTTGTTATGCTTCCCATTAATTGCGTAGATCCGCTCAAGAGAGTTCGATTCCTTGGGTGAGCTTGGTTTAGAATGGAAGGGTAGTTCAATTTTGTCTGTAGGTTGCTTCACTTCCTATCTCAAGGACAACAAGAAGACATTCTAAGGGCTATGTATCACCTAGTTAGGGTTAAGGACGGAGTCCAAAACCCGACTATCCGCCCGGGCCCAGAGTGAGTATCCGCAGTAATCTTCCCGATGATCCGCCGTATTCTCCTCGCAGAGATTGATTTTGGTGTTGACCTCCTTCCCGATATGCTCAGACTCATTCACCCAGAGACGGGCCCCACTGAGCTGCGCTGATGAAGGATCAGTTAGTTGGATTTTGTTGATATGGTTTCATTAGACCATCCACCCTGTCAAAAGTACTCTTATTTATTTGTTCTAAGAAAGATAATTCCTTCGCACGTGCATTGATTATAGTTGAACAATCACCTGGCTATGAACAGGTGGTCCTTATAGATACTGAGTGTGATTGTCTGACAGCCCGCAAAGTGGCGTTTCTCACATAGATCTCACAGGGTATTACAACTGTGGTTCAGAGAGTGATATCCTGGATAATATTAAGTACTGAAGACGTCATTATTGAGTCTGAACTGATATGTCTTTAATTAAACAACCAGTTACTACAGTTTTACATCATACTGGCTGAGTCATAATCATTCATCTGCTGATGTACCTTTGCTATGGTCCTCTGAATCGAACGCTCAACCACAAGACAGTGGCTCCGCACTTGGCGACTGCCAATTGTATGTGTTCAGCGCGTGAGTTTAGGTTGGACCCGTGGCATTCTTGGGCCATGTGAGGGCCCAGCTAAGGCATAAAAGCAGACTAGCGTAAAAATGAGGCGGCACACTGGGTCTAATTCGAATCCTTCTTCCTTTATTCGTGAGTTTCTGGGTTTAGCTGGCTACTATCGGAGGTTTGTGGAGGGCTCTCATCCATTGTAGGACCCACCAAGGAGACTCGTAAGAAGGTGAAGTTTCATGGTCGGAAGTTTGTGAGAAAAGTTTCCAAGAGTTGAAGGCCCACTTACTCCCATTCGCATTGACCCTACCCGAGGGTAATGATGGCTTCATGGTGTATTGTGATGCTCAGTTGTACTTGGGTGTGTGTTGATGAAGAGGGGGAGGGCTGGTATCTTATGCCTCTCGACAACCGAAAGTGCATGAAAAGAATTATCTGATCCACAATCTTGAATTGGCCGTGGTGGTGTTCTCATTGAAGATATGGCGACATTACTTTTATGGGGTCCATATGGATGTAGTCATGGATCACAAGAGTTTGCAATATGTTCAAGAAGAAAGATCTAAATCTTCGACAAAAGAGGTGGTTGGACTTCCTTAAGGATTATGACATGAGTTTCCTTTTACAATCCGGGCAAGGGTAATGTGGTTTTGGATGTGCTTAGGAAGCTACGAGAGTGCTGCTGACGATCGCGCCCAAGCGGACACTGTAAGCGAACGTGGTCTTACAAGCAATATAGTATTCCTTTATAAGAGTCGATGTCAACCCACAGATTTGACCAATTTTGCTAATTATCAAGTTCAAGTGTGATATTAACTTTCGCAAGTGTTGATATAGACTTTATCGATATACATTTAATTAGGTCTAGGTGTCGTCACGTAAATAATTAATTCAAGGAGAAACTAGAGCTAAGGCCAGATAATCATGAGATACTACGTTTTGCAATTGTTTAAGTATTAAACTATCAATTTTCGTCTCACATAATTACAATTGCATGTTCATGGTCTTTCGAGCCTCTAAATATGACAAACTAGCCTAACACTACATTATTGAGCGAGGATGTGACATTCTAGTTCGTGGGCAATTCAATTATGGGAATGTGGTTTACGGGGTTTATGCTCTTGATTAGGGAATTTCGTACCTCTAATCATTTAACCGAACTTAGCTTCACAACTACTTTATGAGCGGTGATGTGATAACCTATGTTGGCAAGTCTATCTCATCCCGTTTTTAGTAACCAAGCAAGGCGAAATTAGGTATAATTTTTTATCCTAACCGCGAATTATATCGTAAGATACAAACTTGTTCTCTTACATTCTTTGTTCTTGCCCCAAGCTTACTTTCTCAAGCTTTTACCTAGGGTGTAACTGTGTTTTCATGGTGATCAACTCATAAAAACAAACTATAATTAAGAACTTAGGACAAAACAACAATTAATAACTTAAAACCAAAACAAATTCACATAGTCACAATCATACCTTGTGGCTTCAACCCTATAGGAAGGGTTCTAGCCACCAAGTTCATATAATTACAATGAAAACATAATTAAAGTAACATACTTACAAGAATCTGTGAGAAGAGAAGATGAAATTTAAGAACCCTAGGTGAGTTCTCCCACTTCTCCCTTCATTCCTTAGTAGTTTTTCAGAAATATTACGTGACAAAATGTTTTTAGGATCTAAGTGACCTATTTATAAAATGAGAGGTGTATAAAATTATGCCCAACATGAAATAGCCTCTATTTCACGGAGGTGAACGCTCCAATTTACCTCCATGACACGGGAGGCATCGCGTACGCACACTAGAAATCCAAAAATGGGTCATAGCGCCGTCGCGGGCCGCGTGTCACGCTCTTGGCAAGCAGACTAGTCGTGGCATGCCACGGTCACAGAGTTTGTTCAGCTGGTCTGGATGATCATGCACGTAAGTGTACGTGGTCGAACAAGTAGTAAGTGGCTCAAGTAAGCTAAGTATCGTTCCCACAGCGACTGGACTACGGCAAAATCACCTCATATCAATTCATCGTTACTCTACAAAATGCGCATAAATAAAGGTGAAGAAAAGTTTTATATTTTGTGATCTTTCTTTTATATTACAATTTAAAAATAAATATACAAGTGAGTCTAACTATGAATGTGAGCATGTTGAGGCCGAACGAACATGTAAAGAAATTAATTATCGATATAAACCGGTTTATCTTTTCTCCCAAGCATAGTCGGAACTTATGCCTATATTAAAACTCTCGTATTTAACCCAACTTAAGAATCATAAACCTTCCACCTACATTTCTGTGATAACAAGAAATTCATGTTCTAGCCATACAAAACCGATTCCACACTTGACTAATACGCACTTCGTGCATATTTCTATCCTCAAGGTAAATCAATTCTCAATTTCCCAAACCAAGAAAAGATCATATCCTATTAATTCACAACTTTCCAGCTTCGTGCTCTCTCTCGAGTGAAACCGGACTCTTTAGATATACACAATATCGCCGATATAATGCGCAGAACAAGAATTAATGTAACAAACTAAGAAAGAAAAGATGGAAAATCAAATGATCAACAATTATATTTCAATACAAATGTTCTTAACCTCGTAAAAGAAGTGAAATTAGCCACTCATTTGTGGATTAAACATCGTTAAATGAGTGTAAAATCATACAAACAATTGAAAGGAAGAAGAAAGGGATAGAGAAACCCTAAGAATTTTCGTCCTCTCAACCGCCCGTAACCCACGTTCTTGCTCCACCAAGTCAGAATCTGTAAAATAAACCTAAGTGTGCTATTTATATTAGCAGGAATTTTTCCCTGGACAGAAGTCAACGTGTCACGAGTGCAACGCGGAGGCATTGCCTCCGTGACACGGCCTAAACATGGAGGCTTTCTCGGAAAATGCCCAAAATCCCGACTCCTAGGCAAGACCCCCGTGCTGGCAGCGATGGCAACCCCTGTCGCGCGGGCCTCGCCGTGACACGGCCCTGGCGCACCGCTGTTGTTCCTTCAAGGCGCTGCGCGCATGCCCGGCATTGGCGTGGCACGTACGCCGGGCGTGGCACACGCACGCCGTGGCACGTCGTCAGCGCGCCCTTGCCATGGCCTCCTTGCCGACTCCTGCCCGTTGCTTCCGAATCCATTCCTTTCCTTCACCAACTTCCCGATTTAGTTCCTAAAATCATTGAAACTACAAAACAAGGACTGATCATGCTTGGTTAGCATATATATTCACATTTATATAAAAATTACATGAAATGTAAAAAAGCATTTAGATAAACAAGACTAATTTAAGTTATAAAGTATCACTTGGACATGTTATTTTGCCCGTGATCACCTACCCCACACTCCTAAACCTTGTTCCGTCCTCGAACAACCCTTTTACATCTCATGTAAATGACAGACTCACAGACAACTAATTTAGCAAGATAATCTAAGCATGCTATGATGATTATTTAATATAACAAGCTAAAAATAAAGCATGCACGATTTGGATCAATGAATGAATACAACTATGTTAAGACTTTCTAACCTCCAGAATCGACAATCTAGCAAACTCGCAAAATCAACTCCATTAAGAAATCCCACATGATTTTTATCCGTCATTAAACATGTGCCCTCATGAAAGAGAGTTACCTAATTTCACACGCAAAACAATTTTTACATCACAACATGGGTACCCGAATAAAATTACACTCCTCTCACAAAGAATCTGCTATGCCACGTGTAATTGACCCATAAGCTTGCCTCATGTTTTACCCACTAATTTGAGGATGTAAGAATGAAAGACCAAGTATAGGACTTTTAGGCTGTAATGTAACCTGTATAGAGATACTACTATAGCCGGCACAGTGACTATCTCCTCTAAGCGCTTTTGATACATCACGCCCTCATTGCTAACTCCTTCCTACTTCACCTTTTATCCTTTGGTAGCCTTTTCTTTGTTCCCCCAGCTTCTTTAGTACTTTTAGTCATTAGCAAGGAGTTTTATTTTAAAATAATTTTCATTCATTTGTTTTCTTACCTCTTACCACACCCCAACTATTCGCCACAAGTGCACCTTTGACCTTTCTCAACTTTACAATCTTCCACTTTTCTTTTCTTTTCCTTCTTCTCACCTTTACTCTTTTCAGATTTTTCTTCTTTAACCATTAGGAGCTTGATCAAATTCGATAATGAAAGAAAATGGATTTAGCTTATGTTGGCAGCTTTTATCAAAGAATAGGCTCAAGGCTCAACGGGGCTAATCCAGGATTATATATTCAAGGCAGGTAAAGCAAGGGATAAAAACTTGGTTCATACAAAGAAATGCCTAGATCATCTCCTGCAATCACATCCTTCATTTCATTTTATAAACACACTGTGCAAGTTCTAGACATTCCACAATAGCAATGTAATATCAAAAAACTTACACTCATGGTGCACATGCTCACCTGGAGACACATTCCACTCTTGCTCAAACTAATCACAAGAATTCAAAATTAAGCTTCAATCACCTTGGAGTCAAATCCAAGAGCCTAAGTGTCTCTACACACAATTATACACTTCCTGAATGCTTCATCACTAAATATACTTGCATCTTACAATCATGCATAGTACCTAACAAGAATATCCAAAGATCAATTATCTATGAGTTCAAAACCAAAACCTATGGACTAATTTTTCTCAAGACGGTCGCCATCCATCCATCGCTTGAAATAGTCCTTAAATCATTTACTCTTCAGTTCAATGGGACTCTTCGGTAAAAGAACCGAAACACCCGAGAAATCTAATGATAATAATTAACGAAATTTTTTAAAATAATTACAATTTCGACAAAACTATTTACACAATCGGCTAACAACATTCAACAACACATAACAGCTTCAAAAAGATATCTACAATACGAAACATACACACAAAAACAATGGTCACAATATTTTCAAACACGACAATTTAACATGCATATACATACAAATCAAAACGAGCAACCAAGTGACCACCTAAATACTTCACCTCATTACCTTGTCCGAACACCGTCCCCAAAGGTTCATACAATAACAAAACACAAAAGTAAGTGTGAAACTCGATCAAATTCAAAGTATTCCACCTTCATCAAAGTCGCTGCCTCGTCTCCCATGTCCGAATCTCCCCCGCCTTCCTCCTCCCGACTCAACATCGGAATCCCCGCGACGTGTCTCCTCATCGGGGACATCATCATCTACGGCCCATAAAAGCCGGGCCCACACGACATAGAGCCCGGCGTTCGCCGAAAGGGAATCCAGGTCAAGCCGCCACACCATCCTCTCGTTGCCGGCCTTCGCCATGCTAAAATGGAGACCAGATTCCAACATGCGGCTATGTATCGATCATCCCGAGCATGTCGTCACTTAGTGTAAGAATCCGGCCTGTGAGTGGTGTCAAGTGCCTTAGTCTTTGTGGACGCCTATGGCACGCCTCCATCCGTGGGATATAGTCCAGGTCTCTTCCTCCACATCTGTGCCCCTAAAAGAAAACGCCGCAGATCGCCAAACCCGTACCGTGCTCCTTGATGAAGCGGGCTTCTCTTCATGGCGTGTGATATGATCACCGCCCTAACATTTATCTCCAGCCCTTTCTATCAGGCACTAGGTATTACGCATCCTTGTGACATCTCGTCATGTGCACCCCTAATCAAGCAGAACATATCAGCCTTCACGCATCCTGGGCTTCCCCGTTCACCCCTGCGAGTAGGGCAATGTCTGGCAGGCCCCTCTCCTTGGCGCCTGCTCTAAGGTGCTGTCGAACGCGGGCTCCACACAATGTGCGCCTGAGGTCTGCAGATATGGCTGGAGGATATTCAGCCGCTGAGGTATGGCTGTTGAAATCCTGCCAGCCCAATATGGCATTCAGGTGGGGAGGCTCAAAGGTGACAACCGTCCCCCTTATCTTGATGGGTGTGACTGTGTCAGTTCCAGTTGGCGTAGAACTCCCGAATCAAATGGTAGATTAGACCCTTGGGCTCTTCAAAGATGAAGTTCGTCCCCCCGCCATGTCAATACGCTCGTATAATTCCCCTCGGGAATTCCTCGGTGCAGTGGCTCCCTTGCAATGCGCCTCCCTGTGGAAGTATTTGGTCTCTTTGTGTTTGGTATACCATTTTCCTTCGTCAGTCACCCACGGGGTTCGTATCGCACTGCTGGCCACGTGGAACCCACAGCCGCCGACCACTGCTCCTGGCCTCGATCCTCTGCACGGCGCTCATGATTTCCCTTCCTCCTGTCTGCTCGCCTTGCCATTGTTCCCGCCAAATAAGGCAGACAGTCCCAATGTCAGTCAAACTAAAAATTAGCTTCGACTAAGGTTGGTTGAAGAAATACACCCACACTTAGTCTTCAGCCAATTACAAAGATCACGGCAAGATCATCCTTATTTTATTATTTACATAAAACAAGAAACCAAAAACAACAAAACAACGAATGCCTCTGCATTCAGCATTCAAAGATAACCTCTATACTATCGCGACTTCGTACAAATTAATCCCAACATTACCATCGATCACATTTCATCACATAGCACTTAGCTTAAAAAACGAAAAATATTCTATCAACTCAACCTAAGCAATTCCCCAATTTCTATGTGATTCAAGGATTTCACACTTTAATAACTGCCTCCTAAAATTCATCGCTTCTTTGAAAGTATAATAACGTTAAGCACAATATGATCACCCCACCCAACATACCAACCCAACAATTTTTCACATTTCAATCTCAATTAAATTTCTATCTATTCACAACCAACCCTAGCTACAATTTCTCACAACAAAATTCATCAAGCATGTAATTATCGCTCTCATATAATCACAATGATACTAATGAACATAAATCAACCATAACTTAAATAAATTTAAGCTAAATTGATACTTAAAGGGTTACTTATCATGCTTGAAATTGAAAAATTTAGCACAAATTGAGGTTGAGTTCAAGAACATACCTTTAATCCGGGTGAACTTGAAGAAAAATTGAAGAAACTTTTGATCTTAGGTCCGTGCCACGTTGGGGAAGGGGGGAAATTTTGGGTGTTTGTCGCGGAGGGAGTGAAAAATGTGGTAATAAGGATTTCGGGGTTAAAAGGAGGGGTTTTCGTGACGGGTTACCCGGTGACGGTGTGACCCTTGACGCTAATGACCTCAACGGCTTCACTTGCGCACGCGGAGCACCTCCTCCGTGACACGATATCAAGGCAAAGATTCTCGGAATTTCTTAAAATCTGCACGGTTTCCAACGTGTCACTGAGGGCAACGCTGAGGCCCTCCTCCATGACACAGAGCCATCGCTACAGCTCACTGTTTTTTCCACTTTTTATTTTTTTATTCTCACCTCGATTTTTCCTTTGCGATCTGTAATTTTTGCCCTCCGTTCAACTTGAAATTCATCTCAATACGAAATTGGTTAGAATTCATCGGGTTTCTTAACGCACACAAAAATATATTATATATATTTTTTATTTTATTTTATTTTGTTTTTCACTATTTTCCACATGCATTACATCCACCACAAATCAAGTAAGCACAAGAATTTTAAAATTTTCCACACTTGCATCATGCTATGTCCCCATAATCACTTAACATTTAAAGAGGGTGAGAAATACTCCCGAGGCCTTTAGGCCTAGCCAACAAAGATGCTTTCGTTCAAATTTGCAAAGTGGGGTGTTCACACCCCACACTTTTTCTTCCACGCTTGTTAGCTTCCTCCTGGTACTCCGTACTCCCTCCATCCGTGCTTAACTTTCCACCAAAAACAACAAAAATAAAAATAAAATAAAATCAACTCTAATGCAAGAAATTAAAAATGGTACCCATGGTACCCTTGGGTTGCCTCCTGCTTCTCGCGCTAATTTTTACGTCGCGACACGACGTATCACATTTCACCGCTTTTCCTCCGCCTTGAGGGGATATGATCTCACCCCTAATTTCTTCTAATTTCCTCTTTATGCTCCCGGTGGTGGTGAAAATTGTGGGCGACTTTCAAGCAGTAGATGTCGCCTCTGACGTTTATTGGTCCTTAAGTAAGTGAAGTCATTTTGTCTATTGGACTCAGCAAAATTCAGAATATGGGCTTGGTCCTCCCCGACATTTCTCTATAAGCTCGAAAGACTCCATTTCTATGTCTTCAACCAACCTCAAGGTAGAAAATGATCTGAGTGAGGTCCAATGCACCTGGTTCTGAAACTTGCAATGCAATTGACCTCCTTACTTGTATACCTCTTTTCTCTGCATCAACATCTATCTCTCCAAGAGTGTCAAATGGGGCATACTCTATCCTTCTCCCCGAACTACCTCTACAAGTATGAGCTCAATAATGCGTGATACCAAGAGGTTCTAAATGTCGGGCTTCATCTGAAAATTCACCCTTGTCTTCCTCTTGTAATTCCTCTTGGTTATCGCCTACAACTGTCACCTGCAATTGATCACAAGCTTCGGCCTCAACAAAAGAATCATCTCCGTGAATTTAGCTCATCCTTTTAGAGCCTCCCGCATTCTCCTCTTCCCGAACTATCAATGCTGCCATTGCCTCCTTCATTGCTTCTGATTGCTCAAGGAGTTGTTTCAGCATATCTTATATTCGGTCTTATGTCCCAAGTCCTCATTTTCACCCTGCCTATATTCATCAAACAATGTACATCATAGTAGGGCTCTAAAGGGGAGGGCATGCATTCTAGACAACCATTCCAATAACCTTCTTGACCACCACATATGTTGCATGTGTTACAATGTTGCCACCAGTGGTGTCCTCCGAAATTCAGAAAAGGTTCGTCAAAATATGAGTATTCACCATTTAAACCATTTTTGTTCCACGATGTCATGTCAAGAAGGGTATCCGAAAGAAAAATCAAAAAGATTGAAAAAAGAAAATCACCAAGTTGTCAACACTAATATAAATAGCAAACCAACACTTAAGAAAAATTTCGCCAATTGCCATCCCCGCAACGGCGCCAAAACTTGTTCGGCTGTCTCTGGATGACTACACGCAAGTGCACGTGGCGAACAAGTAGTAAGTGGCTCAAGTAAGCCAAGCATCGATCCCACAGACCGGATCACCGGGCAAAATCACTCAAGTATCAATTTCATCAAGCATTTCCAAAAATGCAGACAACAGTGTGAAGAAAAGTTTTTATATTTTGTGATCTACTTTTATACTATAGCTAAAATAAATATACAAGAGGTCCGAACTATGAATGTGAGCATGTTGAGGCTGAAACTAACAGTAAAGAAATTAATTTCATCGATATAAACCGGTTTATCTTTTTCTTCGGTTGCTAGCTCGAAACTTGCGCCTATGGATTAAAACTCTCGTATTTAACCCAACTTAAGAATCATGAACCTTCCACCTACATTTCGTGATAAGAAGAAATTCAAAGCTGTCTTTATGCCATACAAAACCGATTCCACACTTGACTAAATACGACTTTCATGTATATTTCTATCTCCATAAAATCAATTCTCACCTTCCCAAACTAAGAAAAGACTGTCCTATTAATTCACAACTTTCCAAATTTCAGGCGCCGAGTGAAACTCTGACTTTTTAGACATATTAACATTGGGCGATATTAATGCGAAGAACAAGAACAATTAATAGAATGTAACTATGAAAGAAAAAGATGAAAAAATTCAGATGATCAACAATTACATTTCAATACAAATGTTCAACCTCAAGAAGAAGTGAAATTAGCCACTCATTTGTGGACAACATCGTTAAATGAGTGTAAACCATACAAACAATTGAAAGGAAGAAGAAAGGGATAGAGAAAACCCTAAGAATTTTCGCTCCTCTCAATCACTGTAACCCACGTTGTTCCACCAAGTCAGAATCAAAATAAACCTGGGCGTGCTATTTATATTAGTAGGAATTTTTCCCTAATAACAAGCAACGTGTCAAGGAGTGGCAACGCGGAGCACAGCTCCGTGATACGCCTAAACGCGGGAGGCTTTTGAAATGCCCAAACTCGACCCTAGGCAGCACCCTCGTCGCCTAAGAGCTGGTATGTCACTTCGCTCGAGTGCTGGATGGCAACCTTGGCTGCGGGTGGCTTGCCGTGACACGGCCCTGGCGCTGGGCCATTGCCATGTTTTCTGTCGGGTGTGATTTCTGCGCGCATGCTCGCATAGCGTGGCACTCCACGGGCCGGGCGCAGACACTGTACTGGCACGCCGCCCGGCGCGCGCCTGCTGCATGGCCTCTCCTTGCCGACTCTCCATTGTCAGCGAATCCATCTTTCTTTCACCAACTTCCGATTTAGTTCCTAAAATCATTAAAACTACAAACAAGGACTAATCATGTTGGTTAGCACATATATTCACACATTTATATAAAATTACATGAAAATGCAGAAATAATTTAGATAAACAAGACTAATTTAAGTTATAAAGTATCACTTGGACATGTTATTTTTGCCGCGATCATAGCCTACCTGGCGTGGCACGTTGCCAATGCGCTGTGGTCGCTTCGCGTGTCCCCCTTGCCGATGTTCGTGTTTTACTCGATTCCATGCCCACTTCTGCCAAATTGAACTCATGGATTAGTTCCTCAAATTCATTTTAAACCTACAAAAACAAGAACTAATCATGTTGGTTAGTATATATATTCACATTATATAGTTGGAAGTACAAGAGAGTACATAATACAAGTCGATAAACAAGACAAAACTAAGTTATAGCATCACTTGGGCATGCTATTTTGCCCAAGATCAAGTGTGTCCTATGTGGATGAGGGGAAGAAGAACTGGTGGGAAAGATGTCACCTGGCCATGGTCGGGAGTTAAATTGATCAATTTGAATAATGGCTGTTATTGTGTATAACGGGTCGGAATCATCCTTGGTAATTGATTTAAACCAGTAAGATGAGGATCCAATATTGAGGAAATCAAGGAGTGAAGTGAGTCGTGGTTGTAGAGGTTTTCTCCCAAGGGGAGATGGTGTGTTATGAAATCAAATGACTATGTGTTTCGACGTTGATAATTTGAGAGTTTGATATTGCATGAGGCACATGAAACCAGATATTCTATTCATTCAGGATCCACAAAATGTATTGGGATTTACGAGAAATCTATTAGTGGGATGGTATAGAAAGGGATATTGTGGAGTTCGTAGCAATATCCAAGCCGTCGCAAGTAAAAGCAAAGAACTAGAGGTGTACTTCAGGATATTTCCATTCCCACTCCCTGGAAGTGGGAAGAAATCAATATGGACTTCATTACAAAGTTCACTGCATCACTTCTAAGACACTACTTATTTGGGCTAGGTGTGGACAAAGTTAATTGGTCACAATTTTCTACCAGTCAAGACCACGTATTTCAGCAGATGTCATAAGTTGTATATATTCTGGAGTTGGTTCGGGCTGGCGCAGTTTGTTCATTATTTCGACCGAGGTACTGGGCTTATCTCACTCAAAACACTTTAAAGGACCTAGGACTCGTGTCAAGCTAAGCACAACTTTTCATCCCCAGATAGACGGCCAAACAGAAAACGAACCATTCAGACTTGGAAGATATGTTGAGGGCATGCTATGGATTTCAAAGGTAGTTGGTGGTATGATCATTTGCCCTTGATTGAGTTTTCTTATAATACCGCTACTCACTCTAGTATTCGATGGCACTGTTTCGAGGCTCTCTACGAGGTGCATATCTCCCATCAGATGGTTCAAGGTTGGTGAGGTAGCTATGGTAGGACCAGACGGTTCATGAGGCGATGGTGAAGGTTCGCTTGATAAGGGACCGGTTAAAACCGCTCAAAGTCGCGAAATCGTATGCTGATGTGAGAAGAAGAGAGTTGGAGTTTGATGTTGACGATCGGGTGTTTCAAAGGGTATCTCCCATGAAGGGAAGTCAAGGGTTCAGAAAGAAAGGTAAACCTCGCCTCCCGCTATGTTGGTCCGTACCGAGTTGTGAGAAAAAGTTGGTAAAGTGGCATAAGAGTCAAGATCTTCCTTTGAAATTGGCTCTAGTTCATCCCCTGTTCCATGTATCGCCGTTAAAATGTGTTTAGTGATCCAGCCTTGGTGGTTCTGATAGACAACATTAGTGGGTGAAAGATGCCGCTATGAAGAAATTCAATGAAATCTTGGATCGACAAGTTCAAAGGCTGAGGAACAAAGAGATAGCTTCAGTTAAGGTTTTATAGAGGAATTAGCATGTTCAAGGAGCTACGTGGATGGCCGAAGTGGACATGATGGCTAGATACCCACATTTGTTCTCTACCGGCTCAGTTTCAGTTTGAGGTATCAAATTTTTCCCTAAACCTCTATTGAGTTTGCGAATAAGTTTGTTTTATGATATGATATATGTATGTGATGTCTGAACTCTGACCAACTATGTGGTTCTCTTCAGGGGTAGTCATTCCATCAGTTTTCGACTTAAAATCCAATGATTAGCATCTCTCTATATATATAGTGGTTGTTCTTTCTGGGTTTTCTGCTTGTTTATAACATTTGAGGACGAATGTTCCCAAGGGGGAGATATTGTTATACCCCGGGAATTCAAGAATCAGACCTGGAAGTGAATCAGGAGAAAAATTGGAAAATGTTGAAGTAGTTGCAGAACGGGTCACTTAACGACTCGTGAGGAGGCCAAACGAGTCGTCAAGTGACTCGTGGGGAAGGCCTGAGGTGTTGCAAGACTAAAGGTACCCATGGGCGATGTAATGACTCGTGGTCAGAAGACACAAGTCGTCATGTTAGTCGCGGGGTGGTCCTAGAGAGAGACAGTGAAGCTTATCTAGTGTACTTGATGAATGGTACCCAACGACCCGTTAGGCAGGACATTACCAAGCCAGTTGAGTTTTCATGAATGACGAGGCAGTGCACTTGATGGGTGAACCAACAGATCATGTACCCTAGTAATGAATCGGCATGTTGGCCGCTAGGACCCCTGACAGTTATTTTCAGTAATTTCAGTAAGGGCTTTTCCATAATTCCTAAGTCCTAATGGCCTATACTATGTCGTTTTAAGCTCGTAATAGAGGCTTTTAAGCTAAGAAAGACCCATTTAGGCCATTTTCTTCATGCATGCAAGGGTGAGAACTTGAAGGGAAGAGAGTGAGGAGAATTTCAAGGTTTTCAAGGGAAATCTCAGCTGGGCAATTAGGAAGAGTTAGGATTATCAATCCTAGGTATGTAAGGCTATGAGTGGGTGCTTTCTTCCACACCCATGTCCATTCCCTATCAATTTGTGATTGGTTTGAGATGATCAAGTATGTGACTTCATTTAATTTCTTGATTCTTACATTTCTAATTATGGGTATGACTAAATTGAGTTGATATCGGTGATTTACTAAGCTTGGACGAATTCTATCATAATTTATTTTAGAAAAATTATTTTTGTAAAATTGAATCTAAAACTTCCATGTGTGGGTAGTTCATGATAGAAGGTGATGATTATGGAGTCGATGATGAAAAGCATGTTTTCAATCTTACCCATGATTTTGATGATGTTTTCAAGAAGATTAGATAGACCCATGTATGATTAAGCTTTGGGTAGTGCCCAATGTTGAGTATGAATGATGATTTTTCATGAATTGACTTTATTACTTCGTTCTGGAGTGAAACCTCCCAAATTACAATGTTTCCAAGTAAATTGTAAGAGTTCAAGCATGATAAGGTTTTGGGAAAGGCCCTTATATTGATGATGATGAAGTGATAATTCTAAGTAGGCTTACCACATGATTTTTGGAGTAAAGTCTCCCATTATTCTTTGAGCTTGTGGTATGTATCATATTAAAGCTTCCCATATGCTGGAATTCATAATTGAGATGTATGTTGGCATTAAGCTTCATTTCACATGATGTTGAGTCTAAGCATGATTTCATTCTAAGCTTTGTTGAGACGACGTTGTTGAGCTTCATATTTATATGATGTTTAGTGTATGCATGATTTCATAATGAGCTTTGTCAATAGAAAATGTTAAGCTTCGTTTCACGATGTTGAGTTTATGCATGATTTCATGTTGAGCTTCGTCACTATACGATGTTGAGTTTCATATTTATACGATATAGAGCATTGCATGATTTGGGAGAAGAGTCTAGCACCGAGCGGGCTTTGGGTCAACTACCCTATGCCCCAGAACTATGCGCCAGTGTAGGTTGATTCTATAATATCATTGGGACCTCCCTTGTGAGCTATCCCCAGCCCGATTGGCCCTTTGAGCTTGATATCGATATCATGGTATTGTTCGTAGCGCTGGCAAGTTTATGGATGGCTTTGCCCACTTTAGTGTAATAGTCGAGACCACACAAGCTCTATCGTGGTATGTCGGTTAAGTGACGAGTCTCCCACTATCTATATCACTCGAGTTTGCATATCCATTACTCATGATGATAATCTTATGCATACATATTCGAAAAGCAAGGTTTGACTCATTGTTTAACTTTTGATATAACTGTTATGATTTAGCTTTGACTCATTCGATTTAGTCATGATATTCTAAAGCCATGCATGACCATGTATTAAATAAGAATGATTTCATAATGAATGCTTATGATATTTTCTTATCCTTCAAGGCTATTATATATGTATGATTTGTTTTAAAAAGGCTATTATTGCTCAAGAGGTTTCGCTTACCTTGCATACTTGATAAATTCCACGTACTGACTGCATACCTTCTATGCTGCATCGTTTCATGATGTAGGATCAGGTTCTCAAGTTCAGCCCCGTTCGTAGCCGCTTATCTGAGTTAGTATTCTCTTGCTTGGTGAGTCCTCATCCTCCGAGGACTAGACTTTCAATTATTTGAGCGTACTTTCATTTTCAGTATTTCTGATCTAGTTGGGGGTGTTACCCCATCAGCTCGTCTAGATTAGAGTCTTATCAAACTTAGACATGTATTCAACTCAGATGTTTATTCTGTTGTTATGCTAAGTTATACTTCCGCTGAGTTATATTTATGTTCCTATCATGTTTATTAAATGAGATAGTGAATGCTTATGCCATGGGTTGAATTGGGGTCTCTCGGGGTCCCTTATCCCGTGTCTACGATCCAGGTCCCCTCTCGGGTCGTGATAGGGATGAGCGTTGTTTATGGGGGGTGTGATTCGAATGAATTCCAGCCTTTGTCAAACTGTTGTGATTGATGATTGCCCTTGTTGGAAGTGTTTTGTGATTTGAATGAATGCATGAATTGGTTTGTGTCTTTTTGTGAATGGTAATTAGTGACTCAATGGGGTCTCTGGTTTTAAGCATCGTATTTTGAAAATTTCGAATGAGATGACCCCAAAAATTGTGTTACATTTTCTCCATTGTAAATATAGTAGTAGAAATTAAAAATCTGAGGTTTTTCTTTTGACCACGGTTCTTTCCCAAGGAGCATTCTTTTATTTCAATTAATTTTGTTGTCAAACCGGGTTGGCTTTTTCCGATGATAGATTGAATGGCGACATACTTAAGGGAAATGCCCTGTCACTTTGAGTTTTTTGTGAAGTTGTTTTAAGAGGCATCAACTAAAAATTTTCTTGTGATTGAAATGAGAATGTGAAAACAAGGGCATGAAGATGAATATAATGAGCAAGTGTTGACACCGTAGCATAGTAATCTTGCTCGTACTTTGTAAATTCCCTTCTTGACTTATGATGTTTGCTTGTTTGATGTCCTAATGTGATGTTTCATTTTGGAAAATGACTCTTGTAGTCCCTTTTAAGGGTGATTCTTTGTGTGGCAAGGATATTTTTGTTAATCTTATGCATTACATCTTGTCTAGAACTTGCCCTAAATGTGATTTAAGGAGAAATCCTAGATGTAGTTGCACCAAGAAAATGAGTTTAGACCCTTAGTTGTCTAGCCACTTCAACCATACGCCCTCCATGATCATTAATCCTTGTTAGCAAATTTTGAGCCTTAACACTTTTCCTTGGCAACCATATTACAAGCCTTAAGACCATTCTTAAGACCTCTTTTGGCCCCATTCTCCCTAAATGCTAATGAAGAAATAAGTGCTGAAACAAGGTTCAATTCCTAAGAAGAAGGGAATGAGAAAAGCAAAAGTGAAAAATGAGGCAAGAGCCTAAGCTTGGGGGTACGCAAAACAAAGGGGGAAGACAAGAATTATAGTGTAAAGGAAACATCTCTTTTAGTCAAAGTGCACACAAAGATAAATCTAAAAAGAGAAAGACTAATTGTGTGAATTGGTGTTCCCTGTTGAGGTAATAATACTAGTGGTGGAAGCTAAAAAGTGGTTAAAATGGGGAGTATTAAAGAAATGAAAGGCATCAACAAGAAAAGAAAGGAAAATGAGGTAGAGTGAGCAAAATTGGTGTAAGGCACGAAAAGCATTACGGAGGATCTAGTCACTATAGTCAAATGTTCATCCTACCCTGACCTTAAGCCTACATCATAGCCTGCAAGTCCTAAATGATTCTAGGTGCATCTACTCTACATTAGTGGTGAATTACATGCAGGGCAAGCCTATGGTTCATGTGTGTGCATGAAGATATCTTTTGGGAGAGTGAGTCTGAGTGTCTCTTCCAATTGATCCTTGGTATGCATTCAAATGATCAAAGAGTCAAGAGAATAGGGATCCTTATATTTGGTGAGTGGCATCATTCCTTTTAGGATGCAAGAGCATTTAGAGTTTATATAGGCATAGAACAAGGAGTGCAAACTCTAAGGCAAGCTTTGAATTTTCAGTGGTTAAAACTTGAGATTCTATGTGTGTTACTTGGTTGAGAATTTCCCTTGTGTGGTTAAGGATTCCTTTCAAAACGCATTACTTGATATAAAGTTGTTGCCTTCTTGAAACACCTTCATTTTTTGGTCTTTTGGGGTATTTCCTTCTCTTTTCGGTGAGCATGATGAGTATTTTTGGGTTGTCATAGTCCAGGTGGTCGGCTAAGTCTAATTGTGAAGAAATGTGACCTCTTCCTCAATAATTGAAGTATTTCATTACTTGAGGACAAACAATGATTCAAGTTTGGGGGTTTGATGAGTTGGTAATTTACCAACTCATTAGACTCTAAAGTTTGAGTTTTTTCTTAGTTCTCGAGTTGATTATTTGGATTTTATGCCCTTTTTTCTTCTTTTGCATGCAGATGCCTAAGTTTGAAGAAAAGAGATAAAATGGTGTAAAATGGAGGAAATGAGAAGAAGTGGCGAAACGCAGGTGTTAACTGGCGAAATGACGATTAAAAGGATGAAGGTCACTGCCTTGTCGGAGGAATGTCACTGATGGTTTATGAGTTACCTGTGACGGGACGCCGGTTCATTACCTGAATGACGCTTAGAAACATCTGGAATATGCATTTAAGGTCTGGTGGTTCACGGATTGGAATCGGCAATACGCCGGGTCAACCACCTAAGTTCACTGGATATGACTGAAGAAGAAAAGAAAGTATCCGGTGGTTCACGAATTTCATCAGCGAACCGCTAGTGCCTTCATCGTCTCTAGAACGATTCTATTAAGGGTAAATTTGTTCATTTCTAAAAAAGGAAGGAAAAGTACCCTACTTTTTAGGATATGAATAGAAAGAGAATTACATTGCAGAAGAAGAGAAGGGAGAGGAAGACGAAAGAGAGATTGAGAGATAAACCAAGTACACATCACATCATCTTTCCTTTTTAGCTGAAGACCATTTGTTAGTTGAGAAAACGGATTTTTATTGAAAATTGTAAATGATACTTTACTCTCTTTTCTCCTTTGGTATTATTTAGGTTCAGCTGTAGTTGAAGGATAGTTGTGCTTTTGAGTTATCTACTCTTCTTATAAAATTCAATGATGCCTTTGATGATTGTGTTTTTGAATTTCTTAACTATGAGTAGCTAAAATCATTTACTAGAGGTGTGTGATGATGAATAGTTAATTGGATTGGGTATTTCTAGAGTTAACTTCATAATGTTCAATTAAGTGTAAATCTATTAGATTCCTTTCAATCTATTAATGAAGATCTATTGATGATGATATGGGTCTATCTATACTTGCTTGATTGTTGCTCGGGAGATACTAATTAAGTATTGGAAGGGAATCTAGTAGTGGGTATGGATAAGAGGTTGTAAAATTAAGCTAGTAATAGCTGAAATTACTTCCTCCTTCCTAATTAGCAACTATTAGCTAGGAATAGTGAAGTTGCTAATCCAAATCAATTCGGTTGTTCTAAATTTTAGCTAGAGTGTGAGAAAACTCTAGCTAGGGGTAGTCAAGAGTTTGGGAAGCTGAGGCTACCTATTTCCCGAGATTATTTACACTTATTGAACTTATGAAGATAACATGTACAATCCTAATCTAATTAGTATTTCATCTACACTGCACCTCTAGTATTTCAAAATATTTTATACAACTTAGCTGATCCTTTTATTTTGAGTTCACTAAAGAAATTTGTTTAATTCTCTGCAAAGTTCATTCCCCCATTTCCTTGTTTTTATGCTAAATCTATATGGTGCAAGATAATATCAACTCCTCAATCGACAATTGAATTCATCACTCCCTAGTCCTTGTGGGATTTGATCCTGGCACTCATCGGGTTACTTGTTTTGATATAACGACCATGTATATTCTTTGATTTAAGAATATGTTTTGGATGTTATCAAACTCTCCATAGATGAGAATGTGTTCCTTAGTCAGTCAGGGACTCTCCATAGCTAAGAATGTTTCCCTTAGTTAGTTAGGGACTCACCATAGCCGAGAATATTTTCCTTAGTCAGTTAGGGACTCTTCATAGCTGAGAATGTTTCCCTTAATCAATCAGGGACGCTTCATAGCAGAGAATGTTTCCCTCAATCAGTTAGGGACTCTACCAACCGAGAATGTTTCCCTTTGTCAGCCAGGGATGCTACATAGTAGAGAATGTTTCCCTCAGTCAGTCAGGGATTCCACATAGCCGAGAATGTATCCCTTAGCCTCCGATATCAGTTCAGCTCAGCTCTACGTAATTTCAGATTTTAGTTAAAAGTACTTAAGCCAGATTCAGATTCAATTATTAGCAGATAGTCAGTACAGTGTATGATATCAGTTACAGCTTCAGTTCTAAATAAATGTACATCATATGTGTAGCACCCCCGATGTGCGCAAGAATAGACCCGGGAGGTTGAAATTTGAAAACTGCAAAAATTAGGAAAAAGTTGTAGGACGGGCCATGGGACAACTCGTGGTATCAAACCACGAGTCATTGTATGCAGTCGTGGTTAGGATCAGGCTGGGTGGTTGTGTGAACCATAGGAGACATGATTACTCATTGAAGGAAACAACGAATCGTCATTAGCTATCGTGGGAAGGGGTTAGGTTCTTCAAGAGGCATGCAACAGGTGACCCAATGACCCATTAGGAGAAACCACGACTCGTTGGTTGTGGTCGTTGTTGGAGGTAAATAATTTCCTATGTAGGTAACAGGTTGAGACCACGACTCATTTGAAGGAACCACGAGTCATGGTGAGGCTCGTGGTAAGTGGGTTCAGATCTTATGATGAGTAAACAACGGACGGTGTAACGGATCGTGGTTTTAGAGGAAGAGTTGTCCTATGTCCGTTAGTTGGTTTGTTCCGAGAGAAGATATTCAGTAGCCCATTCAACAAGGGACATGACGGGTCGTTGGTGGTTCCCACGACCCGTTGGCACCACTTGTGGGTTCAATCCGACCAGTTGTTAGGTCTGGTTCATTAAGGGTATTTTTGACTTTTTCACGATATAAGGCCCTAAACTACGTCATTTTGTCTTGGGAAAGCTGGGTTTTTAAGAGAATGACCTATTCTAAACTCTCATTCATGCATGCAAGAACTTTGAGAGATAATTCTAAGGGAATTTTAAGCTTTTAACCTCAATTCCTTGAATTTCATTCTTGGGCTATCAAGCAGGGTTAGGAGGTGATAATCCTAGGTATTTAAGGTCTTTAATGGGTGGATCCTTCCTCACCCATGCTCCTTCTCTATTAATTACTCAAATTTTATTTAAAGATCATGGGGTTTCATATTCGGTTTATTTAAAAATTTAATGATATAATCACGGGTCTTGTGATTTTGAAACTCTATCATTATCTACTGATTTTGATCATCTTTTGAGTTCTAAATTGATCTTAATATGGATGATTTTGAATTTCTAATCAATTAATCTTGAATATGCATGTTCCATGATAAATTGATTTATGATCCATTCATCCATTGATGTTTTGATAAGCCCAACGTGTATATTGAATTAAATAATGAATACATTATGTTATCTATTATGATCTTATGGAAACTTAAACTATATGCATGATCTACAAGTATGTACGTATTTTATTAAGCATGAATTATGTTTTTGGCCGACTCACAGGCCTCAAGTTATGGCTAGCTCACACATGTTCAAGCATGTTTACGATTATCATGATTTAACTAGCCCATAAACTCATGTATGTATTATTATGAGAACTATATATATTTTGGGAGTAGTATCGAACACCGAGTAGGTTCGGGGCTCAGGTTAAGTCCCGGGTCTCATGAACTACGTGCCACCGTAGGTATGTTGGGACCCATTCATGTTTGTCCCTGGCCCAAATGGCCCTTTTCATGTGTGATCACGCCCTTCATGGTTCCTACCCTTGGCAAGGTATGAACACCCTCCCGACTAGGGTTACAAGTCGGGCTTCATGTGTGCTCATATGGGGTATGTCGGTAAAGAGAATCTCCTACTGTTCCTCATGATGTATGCATGCTATGATTATGTATGTTGGCTCAAGTTATTTTCAGTATAAGGTTTTCTCTTATGATTAGATTACGATTGTATTATGAATGATTCAAAAACCTTGAGCCTTACGTATATTACAATAATTATGTTATGAACATTTTGTCCTACTCTTATGAACATTTATGAGTTTTATACATGTTTTAAATGTCCATTTTACTTACCTTGCATACTCAGTACATTCCACGTACTGACCGCATACTTTCTATGTTGTTTCGTCTCATGATACAGGTCCCAGTTCTCAGGTGAATCCTCACCCATAGATAGATTAAGACTTTTCGTCTGCGTATTTGGTGAGTCCTCATGTTCCGAGGGCTACATGTTCACACTCTATGTTATTCCTTAAGTTTCTGGATGCTGGATTAGTTGGGGAGTTGTCCCATCAATCTGCCTTTCATGTTTAGAGGCTTATTAGACTAAAAAGTTGTATTCCGCTGTATTGTATAAGTATTGTATTGTTTTCTCTCATGTTATGTTATGATTACGTTCTCTATGCTAAGTCTTCTGCTCATGTGATTGAACTATATGTATGCTCATGCCATGGGTCGACTTGGGGTCTCTCGGGGCTCCTTGTCCCATGTCTACGATCTGGGGTGTATGTTTGGGTCGTGAAAAACTTGGTATCAGAGCCATAGGTTATGTGTCCTAGGGAGTCTGAAAGCTGCGTTAATTAGAGTTTTTTTCATGGGTGTGAAACGTGTCACACTTATGATGAAGAGGGTACTATATGTTTAGGAAATTTTTCCTTCTTTCATGGTGCGATGAACGTCCTTTACTCCTCTAATTCGTGCTATTCACATTTGATGAATCATGCCTTCACACTGAATAAATGTCACGAGGAGCGATAATGGTGATGATCATGAGGGTGCCCATGATGGAGAGCATCAGCCAGCTCCACCTGCTCATGAGGAACACGTACTAGAGCCAACTGCCTACGCTGAGTTTAGGGAGGCAATTCAGATGTTGGCGCAGGCCATGAAAGCTCAGGTCCAAAATTAGATCGTGGCACATTATCTACAAAATAGGAATGCAGCAGATGCTAGGGTAAGGGACTTTTTGAGGATGAGCCCTCCGAAGTTCATAGGGTAGAAGGTAGATTAGGAATCACATGACTTTATTGAGGAAATTCTGAAGATCACCCAGGTTATGGGGGTGAATAATAGGGAATGTGTTGATTTGACCTCCTATCAGCTCAAAGGGTTAGCACATATATGGTCCAAGCAATGGACAGGTGCTAGGACAGCGGGGGTAGGCCCGATAGGTTGCCATGAGTTTCACATTGCGTTCATGGATCGGTTCTTCCCTCGGGAGATAAGGGAGCTCAAGGCGACTGAGTTTGTGAATTTGTAGCAGGGAAACATGTCAGCCCAGGAGTATGCTTTAGAGTTCACTCGGATATCTAAATATGCTCCATAGTTGGTGGTGGATCAGAAGGATCGGGTGAGCCGCTTTGTGCATGGAGTAGAAGATTACTTGGATAAGGATTGCCAGATTTCCATGCTACACCGGGACATCGACTTTCCCCATATTGTATTACATGCCCAGCATATGGAGTCGGTATATAGGAGGCAGAGAGACGCCAAGAGGGCCAAGACCAACAACTACGGGGTTTCTCAAGCTAGGTCAGGAGGTGGATCATGTCAGCAGTAGCAGCACAGGTCCACTGCTCTAGCTCTATCATCGGCTAGCATTCCTTCCAAGTTCAGAGATGACCAGAGGAGCAGGGATACAAGTTCAAGGGATTGTGGTGGCATGCAGGTGGAGCGCACTTTCCCATCTTGTCCGAGATGTGGAAAAAATCATCCAGGGAGATTCCTGGTCGGTGCAAATGCTTGTTTTGGGTGTAGCAAACTCGGGCACAGAATCAGAGATTGCCCTCCATCTAGTTCTACTGCTCCAGCATCACGACCCTCTCAGTAGGGTGACTCAACTAGTTCGATAGGTGGTCAGCGTCGGAACAGGTTTTATGCTCTAGTGCCTCGCCAGGAGCAGGAGGCTTCGCCAGATGTGGTCACGGGTATGTTGCAAATCTTCCATATTGATTCTTATGCTTTGTTAGATCCAAGAGCTACCTTGTCTTTTGTGACCCCTTACATTTCTAGTAGTTTTGGAGTTAGTCCAAAAATTCAGTCAGAACCATTCTCTGTATCTAATCCAGTCGGTTAATCAGTTGTAGCTAGGTGGGTATATAGAGGTTGCCCCATTACAGTGTTGCATAAGGTTACCTCCGCGGACTAAATAGAATTAGCCATTACTGACTTTGACATCATTTTGGGCATGGATTGGTTGTTTGCATGTTATGCTTAAATTAATTGTAGGACCTGTGCAGTGGAATTTCGATTTTCGGGTGAGTTGCTTGTGGAATGGAAGGATAATTAAGTTGTGCTAGCCGGTCGGTTTATTTCATATCTGAAGGCTAGGAAAATGATCTCTAAGGGTTTCATGAACCACCTAGTTAGGGTTAAGGATGTAGAGTCCGAGACCCCGACTGTTCAGTCAGTTCCAGCAGTGTGCAACTATCTGGAGGTTTTCCCCGATGATTTACCAAGTGTCACTCTGGAAACGGAAATTGATTTTGGAATTGATCTACTGCGCGATACACAACCTATCTCTATCCCTTTTTACAGGATTGCCCCAACTGAGTTAAAAGAGTTAAAGGAATAGTTGAAAGACTTCTTGGATAAGGTTTCATTAGACCGAGCAAGTCTCCATGGGGGCACCGGTTCTATTTGTTCGGAAGAAGGATGGATCCCTTCAAATGTGTATTGATTATCGGCAACTTAATATGGTCACCATGAAGAACAGGTACCCCTTGCCCAAGATTGATGACTTATTTGACCATCTCCAAGGTGTCAGGTGTTTCTCGAAGATAGATCTCAGTCTGGGTATCACCAGCTAAGAGTCCGGGACAGTGATATCCCAAACACAGCTTTCAGAACCTCGTATGGCCATTATGATTTTGTAGTTATGTCATTTGGACTAACCAATGCTCTTGCAACTTTTATGGATCTAATGAACGGGGTGTTAAAGGCATATTTGGACATGTTCGTGATTGTGTTTATTGATCACATCCTTATATACTCCAGGAGCAAGGAGGAGCATGCCGCTCATTTTGAGAATAGTACTTCAGACGCTCAAGGATCGTCAATTGTATGCAAAGTTTAGCAAGTGTGAATTTTGGCTGGACTCGGTGGCATTTCTTGTCCATGTGGTTTTGAGTGAGGGTGTAAGGGTGGATTCTCATAAAATCAAAGCGGTGAAGAATTGGCCTATACCGGTAAATCCTTCGAAAATTCAGAGTTTCTTGGGCCTAGCAGGCTACTACCGGAGGTTTGTTGAGGGTTTCTCATCTATTGCGGCACCTTTGACTAGGTTTGACTCAGAAGAAGATAAAGTTCCAATGGTCAGAGGATTGTGAGAAAAACATCCAGGAATTGAAGACCCGACTCACTTCAACACCAGTTTTGACTTTACCCGAGGGTACTGATGGATTTATTATGTATTGTGATGCTTCAAGAGTCGGACTGGGATGTGTGTTGATGCAACGGGGGAAGGTGATAGAATACGCTTCTAGACAATTAAAGGTTCATGAAAAGAACTATCCGACCCATGATCTTGAGTTGGCTGTGATGGTGTTTGCACTAAAGATATGGCGACATTACTTGTATGGGGTTCACATGGACGTGTTCACAGATCACAAGAGCTTGAAATATGTGTTCTCGCAGAAAGACCTCAATCTTCGGCAAAGGAGGTGGTTGGAGTTGCTAAAGGACTATGATATGAGTTTCCTTTACCACCCGAGCAAGGCTAACGTGGTTGCGGATGCACTTAGTAGGCTCTCTATGGAGATTGTATCCCAAGTGGATGAGGGAAGGAATAAGTTGGTGAGAGATGTCCACCGACTTGTAAGGTTGGGGGTTAGATTGATCGACTCAACCGATGGTGGAGTTGTTGTGCAGAATGGGTTGGAATCGTCCTTGGTGGTCGATGTAAAAACTAAGCAAGACTAGGATCTGATTTAGAGAAAGCTGAAGGAAGTGGTGCAGAGTCAAAAGGTGGAGGTTTTCTCCCAAGGTGGAGATAGTGTCCTTCGATACCAGGACCGACTATGTATTCCGGACGTTGATAATTTAAGAGTCCGGATATTGCATGAGGCACATGGTATCAGGTATTCCATCCACCCGAGATCCACGAAGATGTATTGGGACTTGCGGGAAATATATTGGTGGGATGGTATGAAGAGGGATATTGCAGAGTTCGTAGCCAAGTCTCCAAACTGTCTGCAAGTGAATGTCGAGCACCAAAGGCCAGGAGGTGTACTTCAGGATATTAGCATTCCCATTTGGAAGTTGGAAGTTGTTAATATGGATTTTATTACAGGCCTATGTGATACTCGCCGGCACTATGATTCCATTTGGGTGGTGGTACATAGGTTAAAAAAGGTTGCACACTTCCTACCGGTCAAGACCACGGATTCAGCGGATGATTATGCCAAGTTGTATATTCGGGAGTTGGTTCAACTTCATGGAGTGCCCTTGTCTATTATTTTAGACTGAGGTACTAGTTTACCTCCCCGTTCTGGCGGTCTTTTTAGAAGGTACTTGGGAGTCTGATTAAGCTCAATACAACATTTCATCCGCAAACGGATGGCTAGGAGGAATGGACAATCCAAACTCTTGAGGATATGTTGAAGGCATGTGTTATGGATTTTACAGGTAGTTGGGATGATCATTTTCCCTTGATCGCGTTTGCTTATAATAACGGTTATCACTCTAGTATCCAGATGGCACCGTTCGAGGCCCTATATGGGCGGAGGTCTAGATCCCCTATCGGGTGGCTTGAGGCTGGTAAGGTAGCTATGATAGGGCCAGATGTAGTTCAAAAGGTGATGGTGAACGTCCAGTTGATAAGGGACAGGTTAAAAACCACTCAGAGTCGTCATAAATTTTATGCTGATGTGAGGAGAAGGGATTTGGAGTTTGATGTGGACGACTAGGTATTTCTAAAGGTATCTCCCATTAAGGGAGTCATGGGGTTCGGAAAGAAAGGGAAACTCAGTCCCCTCTATGTTGGTCCCTATGGGGTTGTGAGAAGAGTTGGAAAGGTGGCATATGAGTTGGACCTACCATCAGAGTTATCTTCAGTTCATCCCGTCTTCCATGTGTCGCTTTTGAAAAAGTGTTTGGATGATCTAGCCTTGGTAGTCCCGGTAGAAAGAATTGGAGTAAAAGAGAGCCTAAGTTATGAAGAAATTCTCGTTGAAATCTTGGATCGTCAGGTTCGGATGTTGAGGAACAAAGAAGTATCTTCAGTTAAGGTTTTATGGAGAAATCAGCATGTTGAGGGGAATACATGGGAAGCCAAAGCAGATATGATGGCTAGACACCCACATTTGTTCTCTATCGGCTCAATTCTAACATGAGGTATCAGTTCTACTCTACGAACCCATTTAGTTTTCATGTTCAGTTCATGTGTGCAAGTTTCTTTTATGTGTATGAAGGAGTATATGAAGAATGATATCAGTATAGATATGTGGCTTGGTTCGAAGGTAGTCATTCCATGAAAATTTCGGTTAAAATGATCAGTATATGGCTATGATAATTGCATTTTTCTATTTTCTGTTTGTTTCCCACATTCGAGGACGAATGTTCCTAGGGGGAGATATTGTAACACCCCGAAAGTTCATAAGAATAGACCTGGGAGGTTGAAAGTTGAAAACTGCAGAAATTAGGAAAAAGTTGAGGGACGGGTCATAGGACGACTCGTGGTATCAAACCACAAGTCGTTGTATGCGGTCATTGTTAGGATTAGGCAGGGTGGTTGTGTGAACCATGGGAGACATGAAGACTCATTGAGGGAAACAAAGAGTGGTCGTTAGCCATCGTGGGAAGGGGTTAGGTTCTTCATGAGGCATGCAACGGGTGACCCAACGACCCGTTAGGAGAAACAACAAGTCGTTGGCTGTTGTCTTTGTTGGAGGTTAATAATTTCCAGTGTTGGTAATGGGTTAAGACCACGACTCGTTGGAAGGAACCACGAGTCGTGGTGAGGCTCATGGTAAGTGAGTGCGGATCTTATGATGAGAAAACAACGGACAGTGTAACGGATCGTGGTTTCAAAGGACGAGTCGTCCTGTCCTCCCGTTGGTTAGTTTCGAGAGAAGACATTCAGTAGCCCATTAAACGAGGGACGTGATGGGCCGTTGGTGGTTCCCACAACCCATTGGTACCACTTGTGGGTTCCATCCGATTAGTTTTTAGGGCAAGTTCATTAAGGGTATTTTTAACTTTTTAATGATATAAGGCCCTAAACTACGTCGTTTTGGCTTGGGAAAGCTGGGTTTTAAAGAGAATGACCTATTCTAAACTCTCATTCATGCATGCCAGAACTTTGAGATGTAATTCAAGGGGAATTTCAAGCTTTTAACCTCAATTCCTTCAATTTCATTCTTGGGCTTTCAAGGAGGGTTAGGAGTTGATAATCCCAGGTATGTAAGGACTTCAATGGGTAGATCCTTCCACACCCATGCTCCTTCTCTATTAATTACTCAAATTTTATTTAAAGACTCATGGGGTTTTATATTTGGTTTTTTTTAAAATTTAATGATTTAATCATGGGTCTTGTGATTTTGAAACTCTATCATTATCTACTGATTTTGATCATCTTTTGAGTTCTAAATTGATCTTAATATGGATGATTTTGAATTTTTAATCAATTAATCTTGATTATGCATGTTCCATGATAAATCGATTTACGCTCCATTGATCCATTAATGTTTTTATAAGCCCAACATGTATATTGAATTAAATAATGAATATATTATGTTATCTTTTATGATCTTATGTAAACTTAAACTATATGCATGATCTACAAGTATGTACGTATCTTATTAAGCGTAAATTATGTTTTTGGCCGACTCACGAGCCTCAAGTTATGGCTAACTCATATACGTTCAAGCATGTTAACGATTATCATGATTTAACTAGCCCATGAACTCATGTATGTATTATTATGACCACTATATATATTTTGGGAGTAGTATCGAACACCGAGTAGGTTCGGGCTCAGGTTAAGCCCCGGGTCTTATGATTTACCTGCCACCGTAGGTATGTTGGGACCCATTCATGTTTGTCCCTAGCCCAAATGGCCCTTTTTTATGTGTGATCGTACCCTTCATGGTTCCTACCCTTAGCAAGGTACGAACACCCTCCCGACTAGGGTTACAAGTCGGGCTTCAGATGTGCTCATATAGGGTATGTTTGTTTAGAGAATCTCCCACTGTTCCTCATGATTTACTCATGTTTGTGACCTGTTTATGGGCTAAAGTTATGCTCAGTAGAAGTTTTTCTCTTATTATTAGGTTATGATGCTATTATGAATGATTCGAAAACCTTGAGCCTTACGTATATTACAACAATTATGTTATGAACATGTTTTCCTACTCTTATGAACATTTATGAGTTTTATACATGTTTTAAACGTCCATTTTACTTACCTTTCATACTCAGTACATTCCATGTACTGACCGCATACTTTCTATGCTGTATCATCTCATGATACAGGTTACAGTTCTCAGGTGCAACCTCACCCGTAGATAGATTCGGACTTTCTCTCTACGTATTTGGTGAGTCCTCGTGTTTCGAGGGATACATGTTCACACTCTATGTTATTCCTTCAGTTTCTGGATGTTGTATTAGTTGGGGAGTTCTCCCATCAATCCGCCTTTCATGTTTAGAGGCTTATCAGACTAAAAAGTTGTATTCCACCGTATTGTATAAGTATTGTACTGTTTCCTCTCATGTTATGTTATGATTACGTTCTCTATGCTAAGTCTTCTGCTCATGTGATTGAATTAGATGTATGCTCATGCCATGGGTCGGGTTGGGGTCTCTCGGGGCTCCTTGTCCTGCGTCTACGATCTGGGTGTACGTTTGGGTCGTGGCAATATGACCCTTATGCATCAGTTTGATTATACTTTGATAAATGTTTTAAAATAAAAGCTTAATGGCATATATATGTATCTCAGGCAGGGTTGTTGTACTCCAATGTAGTTTCATGTCGATGTGTCTAGTTTACTTCCTTCTTGTATACTTGCATGTTTTAGTTTATTTACGCTTCCCGTATACTCAGTACATTCCAAGTACTGACCGCACTCCTTTGTGTGCTATATCGTTTCATGATATAGATTCAGGTCTCCAGGCTCAGTGTCGTGGTTAGATACGCTTCATTCCCTCTTAGCTGTTAGTGGTGAGTCCTCATCTCCAGAGGACGTGATTAGTGTTTATATTTCTTTATGTTTCAGTTTTCAGATATTAGGAGTTAGCTGGGGGCTTGTCCTAGCAACTCGTCAGTTTAGTAGAAGGCTTTCAGACTTGTCTAGATAGATTCAGTGTTGTGTCAAAGTGTTGTTATAATTGTTCTTATTTATTCTATTAGACTCTTGCAGTTAGCTTCCACTTATTTATGTTTTTAGTGTTGGTTATTGTTAAGTGATATGCTATGATCATGCCATGGATCGACTTGGAGTCTTTCGGGGTTTCTTGTCCCGTGTTATGGCTAGGGTGTGAACTTGGGTCATGACACTTTCAGAGTAATATAGTCAGTTAGTTAGTTATCATTGGTCGTATGGGGCCTATGTATGTCTATTTTTACGTGTTGGCTGTGTGGGGTCCAGTATAGCCGCTTGTTTTCATTCTTGTTATAACTAGACAACAACATGGTGGTCTTGTTGGCCCACAAAGGATCCCGTTATTGTCTTGTTGTTGGTTAGCTGGTTTCTTTTATAGGTGGCCTTGTTGGCCTGAGTATATGTTTACAGCTGAGATATAGCTCGTCATTTTCATAAATTGAGTTGCAGGCATACACCAGAGGTGCATCAGGCCAGTCAGGTTAGTTCAGATTCCAGTTTGGATCTAGGTGCTAGTTGTGCCTCCTAAGGTGGGGCGTGACAAACTTGGTATCTGAGCAGGTCGTATCCTAGGGAATCTACAAGCCGTGTCTAGTAGAGTCTTGGTTATAAATGTGTTGTACACCACATTTTATAAGTAGGAGGCTACGAGGCATAATAGTATGGTTACCCCTCCTTCTTCTCAGATCATTCTATATAGCCGAGTTGTATAGGGATGAGTCCCTAAGATTTCATTGTTATGTCTGTTCGCAGGTCTTTAGATGACTAAACGCAAGTGCACGAGGTCGAACCAGTAGTAAAATGGCTCAAGTAAGCCAAGTATCGATCCCACAGGGACTGGACCAAGGTAATAATCGAATCAAGTGTCAATGAACTTTAACTCTAAATATGCAGACAACAGTTTAAAGAAGATTTTTTGGGAGTTTGTTTCCTAATTAATACTAATCTAAAACAAATGTACAATTTGAGTCTGAACTATAGTAATGAGCATGCTGAGGCTAAAACGAACATGT
>JACEIK010001453.1:0-19204 GCA_018107945.1 Datura stramonium | reverse complement strand
TTGGGGTGCTCCAGTGCTATTCGTGTGTAAGAAATAAGGTACCCTCAAATGTGCATAGATTACCGTCATTTGAACAAGGTCACAACCGCAATTATCCCAATAGAAGAAAATCATAAGCTTGAAGAAAAGAGAAAAGAACCCTTGGATGATGCAGGAATTTAAGAATAGATACTCCCTACCTAGAATTGATGATCTGTTCGACCAACTTCTGGGAGCCATTTATTTCTCCAAGATCGATCTCAGGTCAAGATACCATCAGTTAAGGGTCAGAGAGTGTGACATACCGAAAACAACATTAAAAACACGGTATGGTCACTACGAGTTTGTGGTGATTTCCTTTAGGTTAACGAATGCCCAACAACCTTCATGGATTTGATGAATAGGGTTTTCAAGAAGTATCTAGATATGTTTGTCATCGTATTTATCGACAACATTCTGGTATACTCTATAAATGAGGAAGAGCATGAAAATCACCTGAGGATAGTTCTACAAACACTCAGGGACTGCCAGTTGTTTTCCAAGTTCAGCAAGGGTGAATTCTGGTTGAAGGCTGTAACGTTCTTGGGTCATGTGGTATCAGGCGAAGGGATACAAGTAGATCCTCACAAGATAGCAACAGTGAAGGATTGGCCCAGACCTACCTCTCCTACTGAAATCAGGAGTTTTCTGGGCTTAGCGGGTTATTACCGACGGTTTGTGGAAGGTTTATCCTCCATAGCCTCTCCTCTAACCAAGTTAACTTAGAAGAAGGTGAAATTTCAGTGGTCATATGAGTGTGAGAAGAGTTTCCAGGAGTTGAAGACTCGACTCACTACCGCTCCAGTGTTAACCTTATCGGAAGGATTAGATGGGTTAGTTATGTATTGTGATACCTCCAGAGTTTGACTCGGTTGTGTTTTGATGTAGCGAGGCAAAGTGATAACCTACGTTTCCAGATAGCTCATAGTCCATGAGAAGAATTATCCAACTCACGACTTGGAGTTGGCAGCAGTTATATTCGCGTTAAAAATATGGAGACACCACTTGTACGGGGATCACGTGGATGTGTTCGCAGATCACAAGAGCCTTCAATATGTGTTCATCCAGAAGGAATTAAACCTACGCCAAAGATGATGGTTGGAACTGCTAAAGAATTACGTCATGAGTATGTTGTATCACCCGGTAAGGACAATATGGTGGTTGATTCCCTAAGCAGGTGGTCTATGGGAAGTGTAGCTCACATTGAGGAAGGAAAGAGGAAAATAGCAAAAGAAGTTCACAGGCTAGCCAGGTTAGGGGTGCAATTGGTGGATTTAGCTAAAGGTGGCGTAGTAATGCAAAGCGGGTCATATTCATCATTGGTAGTAGGAGTTAAGTCCAGACAAGATGAAGATCCAATTCTACTTAAACTTAAAGAAGTAGTCCTCAGAAGGGAGGTTGAAGCTTTCTCCCAAGGGGGAGATGGGGTGCTTCATTACCCGGGCAAATTGTGCGTGCTGGATGTTGGTGATTTGAGACAGTAGATACTAGCTGAGGCACACATCTCTAGATACACCATTCACCCTGGTGCTACCAAAATGTACCGCAATTTGCGGGATATTTACTGGTGGACTGGCATGAGGAGAGATATTGCTGAACTTGTAGCTAATGCTGCCAGGAGGTCAAAGTAGAACACCAGACACCAGGACATATGACCCAAGATATCATTATACCTATCTAGAAGTGGGAAGAAGTAAATATGGACTTCATTACGGGATTACCTCGGACTCGTCGACAACATGACTCAATCTGGGTAATAGTAGACTGAATGACTAAGTCAGCATATTTCCTCCCTGTCAAAACCACATATTCAGCTGAGGATATGCTAAACCTTATTTTCGGGAGCTGGTTAGACTTCATGGGGTGCCATTGGCTATTATTTCAGACAGGGGTACCCAGTTCACCTCCCATTTCTGAAAGTCTTTTCAGAAGGGACTTGGCACTTAGGTCAAGCTCAATACAGATTTTCACCCGTAGACAAATGGGCAAGCTGAGCGGACTATTCAGACTCTATAATATATTCTAAGAGCATGCAGGATTGATTTTAAGGGTAATTGGGATGACCATCTTCCTTTTATCGAGTTTGCATACAACAACAGCTACCATTCTAGCATTCAAATGGCGTTGTTTGAGGCATTATATGGTAGAAGATGTAGATCTCCTATAGGGTGGTTTGAAGTTGGTGAAGCCACCTTGATAGGGCCAGACTCGGTTCATGAGGAAATGCAGAAAGTTCAGCTCATTCGAAAAAGATTAAAAATAGCCCAAAGCCGTAAGAAATCCTATGCCGATGTGCAAAGAAGAGAACTAGAGTTTGCAGTTGATGACTAGGTATACCTGAAAATTTCGCCCATGAAAAGGGTGATGAGGTTTGGAAAGAAAGGAAAACACAGTCCTAGGTTTGTGGGACCCTATAGAATTTTGCAACATATTGGCAAGGTGGCATACGAGCTATAGTTGCCTTTACAACTAGCAGCTGTACATCCAGTTTTCCATGTATCGCTTTTGAAAAAGTGTATTGGAGATCCAACCTCTATGGTGCCATTGTATAGTGTGGCAGTCAAGGATAGCCTTACTTATGAGGAGGTACCAGTCCAGATCCTTGACCGACAGATTCATAGATTGAGGAATAGGAAAATAGCTTCAGCAAGGTTCTATGGAGGAATTAGCAAGTTGAAGGATCTATGTGGGAGGCTAAAGCAAATATAACGCAAATACCCACACTTGTTCTCTACCGACTCTGCTGTAGCTTGATATGTGAATTTTGTTTTAAGACCTAAACTAGTTGTTGAAATAAGTTCATGTAAAAAAATTTTCTTTCTGACTTTGGTTGTGTTTATGAAAAGTGAAATTCAATTAAGTTATATTCTCTGAAATGGAGGTAGTCATTTCGGTTGTTTTGAAGTTGTATGAGTAGTATTTGAATACCTTGATTGTTATTTTTCTAGTTTTTATGAGTTTTCTAACATTCAAGGACGAATGTTTCCAATGGGGAGATATTATAATGCCCCGGAAGCTCAAAATTAATATTCGGGACTTCAATAAGAAAATCTAGAAAACTGTAGAAATGTTGCAGAACAACCAACCTAATGGGTCGTTAAGGGACCCAACGACTCGTCAGGTCAACCATGTGAAGGATGCCAAGAATATAAACCAGTATTCCTAACGGACGACCCCACGAGTCATTCTCAAGCCCTACGACTCATTAAGTCGCCTGTTGCCAAGCCAGAGTTCAGAAATTTGAGGAATTTATAGTTTACTTGACGGAAGGTCACCACGAGTTGTCATAAGTAGTAACGAGTCATCAGGTCCTTCATTTGCAGTCCTTTCTAACGTTCTTACCAGTGTACCTGAAAGACGACATGATGAGTCGTTTCTAGTCATGACGACTCGTCAAGTGCCCGTTAGGAGTCGGTAGAAATTTTCCAGTGAACTTGAGGGGAGGATCCAACGACTCGTTGGACCTGGTAACGAGTCGTTAGGTCACACGTTAGGGACACCTGATAGTTTTTCCCAGCGAATTTCCAAGGGCTATTTAGTAATTTTCTATTCTCCAAAGCATTAAACCACGTCGTTAAGCACTAATTCCAGACGTTTAGTGGGGGAAAATGGTTCATCCCTCATTCCCCACCCTCAGTTTCAAGAAAGTAGCGAAGATCTCATCCAAAGAACTCTCCAAGCAAGCCTAGGGTTTGTCATTAATCTCAATTAATAATGTCCTCTTCTCCGGAGAGTTTTCACCAGGTATGTGGGGTTTTAGCAAGGGGATTGTCCTTCCCTTTCGTCCCCAAAGTCCTCCTCAATTTCTTCTATCAGTTTTAAGCCCTTATCTTTCGAGTATGAGAAGTATTCATGTTTTATCTTTCATTGATTTCGCTTAGAATGATGTTCATGTATATTGTTAGTATGACCCACATAAATTTCTAATCAAATTGTCGGTGTTTATACAAAAAGTGAATTTAAGCCCTAATCCTTCAAGTAATGATTTTGCTTGTTAAACTCCCTCTAGTGAATGAAGAATGCTTTGGGTTGAATTCCTAGAATTTTATTGCTATTCGTATGTTGGATAAATATCCCATGAATCGGAATGACTTTAGTACATTGAATGAAATTCTCTATTAGCTTCTTAGTAATTTAGACAGTTAGAACACAAAACTCTATCAGTCTAGTCTCAAAATCATAACAGTCTAGCTTCAGTCATATTTTTAGCAACCTCAGTGTTGTCCAGAAAATGTCAACTGATCAGTTTGACTCCAATTTTATTATTGAGGTGTCAGTGCTGCCTCCCAGTTTTCAGACTTAGATTTAGATTTCAATTATTTGGTCCATTAGGCGGTTATGACATTCAGTTATAGCTCTGACCATCCCCAAGACCCCAGTTCAGTTATTAGTTATTCTATAGACAGTTAAGAAACTTCTAGATAAGCAGCTCTGATCAGTCTTAGAACCCAGTTTCGTAATCTGGTCTGATAAGACTCTCAAGGTACATGCAGTTATTCGTCCCTGACTAGTCTTGGACCCCAGTTTCGAGCTACCAGCTTAGTAGTTCAGTTTAGGTGTTCGAGTGGGAGTAGAACTTAGCACCAACTAGGCCGGGGTTCCAGCGCACCCAGGTTCCCAGAACTACGTTGGCAGCGTAGGTTTCAATATTACTTGGCCAAATTGGCCCCAGATATTTTTGTGATCACTCAGTTCATGCCTTTATACCCTGACAAGGTATATTGAGTCCTACCGGTAGGGAGTATACATCAGACTCCACGTCTAGCTCGCATAATTAAATGTCGGTTATAGACTCTCCCACTAGTCAATCTAGTCCAGTATTATAACTAGGTAGCCCAGTTCAGTACAGTGTCTCAGATTCAGTGTTTCAGACATAGGGCATGTCCTTGACCATCAGACAGGGTCGTCTTGACCATTTCAGATTATATCAGTAGTTCAGTTCAGCTTACCTGTTGGTCATTGCGTGTCATTTCAGTTCAGACTTATACTTAGTGACGTCTCTCCCACTTACTCAGTACATTCAAAGTACTGACGCATGTTTTTCATGTTGTATCATTTCATGATACAACTGCAGGTTCTCAGATTCGGCACAGGTAGTTGCTTCGACTTCAGAGCATTCCATCTCAACAGATCAAAGTGTGAGTCCTCATCATTCAAGGGCCTTCTTTATTTATTTCAATTGGACATGGTTTTATATAGAATTAGAGTTAGTTGGGGGCTTGTCCCAGCAACTCCTCAGTAGTTGGCTTTCAGACCAGACTTGTCTTTCAAAATTGTAGTTCAGATATATTATTCCTTTCTCTACTTTCAGTCATTAAGTTTTCTTAAACTGATTAATCTATATTTAAAAATCTGGTTTGCATGTTTACTCAGAATGCTAGTGTTTGATAGACTAGGGGTTGACTTGGAGCCACTTGTTGCTTCAAGTACCGTGTTACGTCCGGGGTGTAGGCTCGGGGTGTGACAGAAGGGAATTAAACCATGGCAAGAGAGGGAAGGAGAAGCACTTGTGGACACATAAAAGCTATGTTCCAAGCCTTTGTTGAGCAGGAGTCTAATGAAGATAAGAATATCAACCCATCTATGCCCATGGAATCATCAAATCTGCTAGAAGAAAAATGTAAATCACTAAAAGAAGTAGAGGAGACATTGAGGAGCATAGCAAGAAAAAGTGAACAATGGGGCATAGCTCAAATTGAATAATGGGAGGAAGCTCAAAATGATGATGAAATAGGAGTCAAGGTGAACTTTGAAGAAGTCATAGAGGTGCGCCAACCAATCAACATTGCAAAAATGCAAGATCCCAAGGTTGAAGAAGTTACACTAGAGTCTCCAAATGGCATTCAACAATTCATGTTCAAGGACTCTAGTACACTTGAAGAGGAGGATGACAAGCAATAGGCATGCTCTAAAGGGGAGTGACTTAAACCGCCTCTTATCATTTTTCAACATTGATCTTGGTCGACAAAATGGAGATTGAGGAGACCAAGTCAATGGAGGAGGTTGAGGAGGATGATCAAGGTGTCTCCTTGTTAGAATATGCCATGCCAACAAGGCCAAAGCACATCCCTCCTTCAAGGGCCAAGAAACACAAGATGCAACATCCGTTGCTTGGTCCTTTGATGCTTACACCCCCACCCCTAAAGCGAAGTGAAATAATGGACAAGAAATTAGGGGTGCGATTCAAATGCTCAAAGTGGAGAGAGAAGTTGTGAAGTTGAAGTCGTCGAGCCACGACGTTAACTAAGGAACTTCTTGGGAGGCAACCGCTTTTACATTTTTTTATTTTGTTTTGTCATACATCCCTTAAATCCTATGAATTATAATCTATGTCAATTGCTGGTGTTTTTCCACCAATTTGTGATTGTGCTGTTTCTCATTCCAATAAATATGAAATCTAGCCCTAGTTTTGAATACAGGAAAACTAGAATATTGCAATAGTGTTCACATCCCGAGATTTTTGCTTGATTCTAATAGTGTTGAGAACTTCCATGTTTTTGATTGTATTTAAACTAGTTAGACTATTTTTAATTTAGTTTTATACAAAATAATAGAATATTCAATGTCAGTCAGAAATGTCAGCTGATCAGTTTTACTACAGTCTTTTCCCGAGTGACAATGGTACCTCTCAATTATCAGAACCAGACTCAGAATCTAATTTATTTTGTCATTAGGCGGTCACAGAATTCTAGTTTAATAGCTCTGACCAGCCCTAGGACCCCAGTTCAGTTATTAGTTTGTTCTTTAGACGGTTAAAACGCTTCCATGTTAGCAGCTCTGACCAGTCTTAGAACTCAGTTTCCAAATCCGGTCCTATAAGACGCTCAGGGAGCTCTCAGATAGTATCCCTAATTCAGTTATAATCTTTGGACCCAGTATCGAGCTATCCGCTTTTCAGTAGTAGTCGTGATAGGAATATCTAGTGGGAGTAGGACATAGCACCGAAAGGGCCGGGGTTCCAGCACACCCAGGTTCCAGAACTATGTTGCCACCATGGGTTATATTTACTTGGCCTCATGGCACCCCTTTTGACAGTGATTCTCATAGTCCATGCCTTTATACCCTGGCCAGGTATATCTGGTCCTACCAGTGGGGTGTATACATTAGACTCCACGTCTAACTCACGTGGTTAAATGTCGGTTATACTCTTCACTAGTATGTTTAGTCTCTCTTAGATTTCTCAGTTTATTTCAGTTCAAATCAGTTCAGTATAGTGTCTTAGACTCATTATTTCAGATTTAGGGCATGGTTATGACAATCAGCCAGGGTCATCTTGACCATTTCAGATTACATCAGTAGTTCAGTTCAGCTTACCTGTTGGTCATTGTGTGTCATTTCAGTTTAGACTATATATTTAGTTATGTTTTCTCCCACTTACTCAGTACATTCAAAGCACTGACTCATACTTTTATATTGTATCATTTCATGATATAGGTGCAGGTTTCCAAAATCAGTATCGTTAGCCATTGCGACTCATATCCTCCTCTGCTGCAGCCGAAGTGTGAGTCCTCATCATTCGAGGGCCTTGTTTTACTCTCTTTCAGTCAAGTTATCATTTTTAGTTAGACTTAGAGTTTGCTGGGGGCTTGTCCTAGCAACTCGTCAGTTAGAAGGCTTTCAGACAAAGAGTTAATTTCAGACTTCAAATGTTTAAAATTTTAATGTTTTCTTCTAGTTTATTTTCTCAAATGCTCTTATGCTGTNATATATATTTACTTAGAATAATAGCGTATAATAGACCAGGGGTTGACTTGGGGTCACTTGTGTCTTCAAGTACCGTTTTACATCCAGGGTGTAGTCTCGGGGTGTGACAAACTTGGAATCAGAGCGCTAGGTTTAGAATATCCTCAGAAAGTCTGAAAGCCGCATAGAGTAGAGTCATTTCCATGGGTGTGAAGCGTGCCACACTTATGACGAAGAGGCTACAAGATGTTATTATGAAAAAAACCCTTTTTGTTCACACTCCTTATCGAGCGTTAGTTCAATTCCAGAAACGCCCTTCTAACACGTGCTCTATTTCGTTTCAGTGAACCATGCCTCCTAAACATGGTAACGGAAGAAGGGCCGGCAATGCCAACAGACCTACCCCACCAGCTCCAGCATCCCCTCAAGAACACACAGTGTCCATTGCACAATTCAGAGAAGCTATCAAGTTGCTTGCTCAGACAGTCACCTATCAGGTTAATTAGTAGGTGGTTCTGGTAGCCACAAATGGGTCCGCAACAACTTCTCGGGTGTAGGATTTTACCCGGATGAACCTTCCAGATTTTCATGGAATAAAGGTGGGAGAGGATCCACAAGGGTTTGTTCATGAAATTAGAAAGATCACCCGAATTATGGGTGTCAGTCACTATGAGAGTGCTGACTTGGCTACCTACCAGCCAAAAGGGGTAGCCCAGGTGTGGTATGAGCTGAGGAAGGAGGGGCGTCTAGCGGGAGAAGGACCGGTGGAGTGGGAGGAGTTCCACACAGCTTTCTTGAACAGGTTTTTCCCTCGGGAGCTTAGGGAGGCTAAGATGGCAATGTTTATGAACTTACGACAGGGCAACAGATCTGTGGAGGAGTATGCTCTAGAATTTACTAGGCTGTCTAAGTATGCTCCAGAGATGGTAGCTGAGCCAAGGGCTCGCATGCTGAAGTTTGTTAACAGAGTGTCAAACCTAGTCCTCAAGAAGTGCAGGACGGCGATGCTAATTAAGGATGTGGACCTCTCTAGCTTAATTGTGTATTCTCAGCAAATTGAGGCCAAAAAGATGAAAGATATGGTAGCGTAAGAACAAATGAGCAAGGACTGCCCAGTCAGATTTTAGCCATCAGAGGTCTAGCGGTAGTATCCACCCACAGCAATAATAGCAGCAGCAACAGCAGCAGAGAGCCCCAGCACCTAGTTTAGCCAGCGCCCCAACCTTTCGGCCCTGCCAGGATCGGAGAGGTATCCAGCTTGCCCCAAGTGTGGTAGGAATCACCCAGGGGAATGTTGTAATACCCCGAAAGTGCCTAAGATTAGACCCGGGGGTTGAGAAATTAAATCAGTAGAAAATGGGTAAAAAGTTGCAGGACGAGAGGTTCTAACGACTCGTGGTTAGAAACCACGAGCCTTTGTGACCAGCCGTGGTAAAGAGTTAGGCCGGGTGCTAGGGTAGACAACGGGCGTTGCAATGATTTGTTGTGAGAAGCAATGACCCGTTTTCATGAGTCGTAGTTTGAGAAGCCCAGGTAGCAGTGTAAACACGACCTATGTAAGGACTCGTTGTGGGAAACAAGATCCATCATAGGTGGTTGTGGGTTAGATCTCAGGTTTCCCTATTGGTAGCAATGGATGGAAAAAAGGGGCCATTGGAACTTGTTACGGTCCATTGTATTTGTCATTGGTAGGAAGGTGAAGGAAGGACCAAAGGATCAACAGGAGGTTACAACAGATCGTTGAAGGTGACAACGACCTGTCCTGTCGGTCGTTGGTTGAGAAGCTGAAAGTTGAAGAGGTCTAGTGCATTCAACAATTGGTGACGATGGGCCATTGTATGAGACAATGACCCATCTTAAGGGTCGTTGGTTCCAGTTCGGGCAAGTTTTCAGATTTTTCTCAAGGGCAGTTTGGTAAAATTCCATGCATCCAACTTTAAAGTGAAATCATTTTGGGTATTATTTGGGACATTTTTAAGGGTTTTCCTAAGCCTATTCTCTCATTCTCTCAAAAATACTCTCTCAAACCCTTCTTCCTCCCCTCTTCAAGTTCAAGGATTTTTTAAGGATTTTCATCAGAGTTTCAAGTTGCGATTTCGTGGATTTTCTCCTACCAGGTATGCGAGACTTCAAAAAGGATATTCTTCCATGCTTGTGCCCTAAAATATTTTCGATAAAATCTGATTTTAAATCTATTTAGAATAGCATGATCTAGGGTTTGTGTAATGGGTAAATTCTTCTCTATTTTTTTCTTAAATGCTAATATTTACTGCGATTATGAAATTAATTGGAATATTAACTAATGGGTATCTTTGGAATGTGGATTATATGTTGGGAATGCATTAGTGTAGCATGTTTTTCATAAATTGGCTTGAGGTTTGAATGAGATTTGTTTATTGTTCGCTTGATTATCATAGTCATGCATAAATATGATGAAAATTTTAAAATATTATATGATTAACCTTAATAACCCGATGATTGTCATTAATAATTATGTTGGGATGAATTGGAGTTTGTAGTTTGTGTAATTGAAGGTAAATTATGTATCATCGCCATTTAATTGATTGGACATGACTAGATGGAATCTATATTGTTAAATTATAAAGCTTGGGTAGATTCTATATAGATTCTATATTATTTTCCTTGATTTAAAATTATTTTTACAAAATCTTTTAATCTAAAACGCCCGTGGATAAAGAGTTCATAAAAGGTGTGATTATGACAAGTGTGTGAAATGTTTGTAAACCTAAATAAACGAATTCATGCATCCTTGATAGAGTATGAGTTGAATATATAAATCACGTATGATCTTATGTTACCCATTGAATGAGGTGAATTCGGAATCAAAATGTCATGATAGAATAGTGCTAATGCGAATCTATAACATGCTTGTTTGAGGTGAGATGTTGAAGCTAATGATGAATTGGTTTTGTGATGATATGAATCACGATGATAAAGCCTGTGACTAATGTGTCAACTACTTAGCCTGTGTCTATTAAAAGATATATCTAATCCTTTCAAAAATGAGTATTGCAAAATGAGAGTTGTAAATGTTCTTGTCTTTGATTAGTTGTAGTAATTTAGATTAGGTCTAGTCGTTAGTGGAGTATGTCTTCTCTTAGTTGGTGGGGAATCACATCCTTAGTCGTTGCTAGAGTGTGTCTTCTCTTAGGTGGTCGGGACTCACATCCCTAGTCGTTAGTGGAGTATGTCTTCTCTTAGCTAGTCGGGACTCACATCCCTAGTCAGTTGAGTATCTTATTTCCCTGTGTTGGTCAGGACTCACATCCCTAATCATCCAGTGACTCGCTATACCAGAGCTCTCTCTCTCCCTTTGATAGTTAGGGATTCTCTTTAGCTGAGAATATTTCCCTTTGATAGTCAGGGACGCTCCCTTCGACCGTTTAGGACTCCCCCATGGACAGTTAGGGACCCTCTTGATATCAATCACGACATCGTACCTTTGAATTATTCCCAATTATTTCTTTTCTGTATCAGCTATTGCTATAATAATGTATGTCTTTATGTTGTGGTTATATTGATATGTATATGTGAATCTCATACAAGATTGTCATATCTCATTTTAGTTACATTACTATTAATGTGTTTTTACATTACTTCCCTCTTGTGTATATTATGAGTTAGTTTATTTACGCTTCCCGCAGATTCAGTACATTCCAAGTAATGACTGCACGCCTCTTGTGCTATATCATTTCATGATATAGATTCAGGTCTCCAGGTTCAACCGCATAGTTAGATACGCTTCTCCTTCTCCCGGATGCTGGTGGTGAGTCCTCATTACCCGAGGATGTGGTTTATGTTCTTATTTTTATTATGTTTCAGTTTTCAGAATTTGAGAATTAACTGGGGGCTTGTCCCAGCAACTCATCAGTTAGTAAAGGCTTTTAGACTTGTTTAGAAAGATTCAACGCTGTATTTAAGAGTTGTTAAGATTTCTCTATGGGTTATATTAGATTCTTGTTATTAGCTTCCGCTTATTTATGATTCGCTCGTCAGGTCCACTGGATAAATGTTCTGTCGGGGCTCCTAACGAGTGACATGACGACTCATCCCCAGCAACCACTACTCGTTGCCACTCCCCGTCAAGTGCACTGGAACAATTTTCAATTCATCCTCTAGAACCACCCCACGAATAACATGACGACTCGTGGTGTCTGACCACAAGTCGTTAAATCGCTCGTGGGGATCTAGAGTCCCTTATCATTCTAGGCCTTCCCACGAGCCACCTGACGACTCATGGGGTCTCCTCACGAGTCATTCAGTGACTTGTTCTACAACTGCTGCAACATTTTCTAGTTTTTCTCTGATTCACTCCCGGGTCCGATTCTTGAGTTCTCGGGGTATAACAATATCTCACTCTTGGAAAAATTCATCCTCGAATGTTAGAAACAAGTAGGAAATAGAAACAAGCAATTATCATACTCCAATACTTATTATTTTAACCGAAATTTCACGGAATGACTACCTTCGAAAAGAACCACATAGCTGAACTAAATTCAGGAATCACATACATTTATCATAACATAATTCACACTTGCGCACACGAACTGAACATGGAAACTGACTAGAGAATTAGGGCAAAAAATTATACCTAAAGTCGGAACTGAGCTGGTAGAGAATAAATGTGGGTATTTAGCAATCATGATTGCTTCGGCCTCCCATGTAGCTCCTTCAACATGCTGATTCCTCCATAAAGCCTTAATTGAAGCTACCTCCTTGTTCCTCAGCCTTTGAACTTGTCGATCCAAAATTTCAACCGGAATTTCTTAATAACAGAAGCTGTCTTTCACACCAACGCTGTATACCAGAACTACCAAGGCTGGATCACCCAAGCACTTCTTCAAAAGCAATACATGGAACACGGGATGAACTGAAGCCGATTCTGAAGGCACGTCCAACTCATACGCCACCTTACCAACTTTTCTGACAACCCGGTAGGGGCCAATATAGAGGGGACTGAGTTTACACTTCTTTCTGAACCGCATGACTCCCTTCATGGGAGATATCTTTAGAAACACCCAATCGTCCACATCAAACTCCAAATCTCTTCTCCTCACATCAGCATACAATTTCTGACGACTCTGAGCGATTTTCAAACGGTCCCTTATCAACCGAACCTTCACCATCGCCTCATGAACTGAATCTAGTCCTACCATAGCTACCTCACCAACCTCGAACCATCTGATGGGAGATCTTTATCTCCACCCGTAAAGGGCCTCGAATGGTGCCATCTGGATACTAGAGTGGTAACTATTATTATAAGCAAACTCGATCAAGGGCAAATGATTATCCCAACTACAATTGAAATCCATAACACATGCCCTCAACATATCCTTAAGAGTCTTAATGGTTCGTTCTTCTTGGCCGTCCGTCTGAAGATAAAAAGATGTGCTTAGCTTAACTTGAGTCCCGAGAAGTAAACTGAGTACCTCGGTCCGAAATAATAGACAAGGGAACTCCATGAAGCTGAACCAAATCCCGAATATGCAACTTAGCATAATCGTCTGCTGAATCCATGGTCTTGACCGGTAGGAAGTGTGCGGCCTTGGTCAACCTGTCCACCACAACCCAAATGGAGTCGTATTACCGACGAGTACAAGGTAGACCTATAATGAAGTCCATATTGATTTCTTCCCACTTCAAATTGGGGATGGAAATATCTTGAAGTACACCACTAGGCCTTTGATGCTCGAGCATCACTTGCTGACAGTTTGGACATTTTTCTACGAACTCCGCAATATCCTTCTTCATACCATCCTACCAATAGATTTCTCATAAATCCCGATACATTTTCGTGGATCCTAGATGAATAGAATATCTAGTACCATGTGCCTCATGCAATATCCGAACTCTCAAATTATCCACGTCTGGAACACATAGTTGGCCCTGGTATCATAGCACACCATCTCCCCCTTGGGAGAAAAACTCCACTTTCTAACTCCGCACCGCCTCCTTCAGCTTCTTCAATATTGGATCCTCATCTTGCCTGGATTTAACAACAACTACCAAGGACGATTCCGACCAGTTATGCACCACAACACCGCCATTAGTTGAATCGATCAATCTAACTCCCAGCCTTGCAAGCCGGTGAACCTCTTTCACCAACTCCTTCTTCCCTTCTTCAACATGGGACACACTCTCCATTGAGAGCCTACTAAGCACATCTGCAACCACATTAGCCTTGCCAGGGTGGTAAAGGACACTCATGTCATAATCCTTAAGTAACTCCAATCACCTCCTTTGCCAAAAATTTAGATCCTTCTGTGTGAACACATTTTTCAAGCTCTTGTGATCCGTAAATACATCCACGCGGACCCCATACAAGTAATGCCGCCATATCTTTAATGCGAACACCACCGTCGCCAATTCAAGATCATGGGTCGAGTAATTCTTTTCATGCACCTTCAGTTGTCGAGAGGCATAAGCTATCACCCTCCCACGCTGCATCAACACACAACCAAGTCCAACTCTGGAAGCATCCCAATACACCACGAAACCATCGTTTCCCTCGGGTAGGGTCAACAATGGTGCCGAAGTAAGTCGAGCATTCAACTCTTGGAAGCTTTTCTCACAAGCCTCCGACCATTGAAACTTGACCTTCTTCTTAGTCAACTTAGTCAAAGGAGCTGCAATGGATGAGAAACCCTCCAAAAACCTCCGATAGTAGCCAACTAAGCCCAAGAAACTCTGAATATCCGAAGGATTTACCGGTCTGGGCCAATTCTTCAATGCCTCAATTTTATGTGAGTCTACTTTTATGCCTTCGCGAGACACCACATGACCCAAGAATGCCACAGAGTCCAACCAAAACTCACACTTGTTGAACTTTGCATACAATTGGCGGTCCTTGAGGGTCTAGAGCACTACTCTCAAGTGAACGACATGCTCCTCCTCACTTCGAGAGTATACTAAGATGTCATCAATGAACACGATCACGAACATGTCCAAATATGGCTTGAACACTCTGTTCATCAGGTTCATAAAAGTTGTAGGAGTATTCGTTAGTCCAAAATACATAACTACAAACTCGTAATGACCATATTGTGTTCTAAATGTCGTCTTCGGGATATAACTCTCCCAAACTCTATGCTGATGATACCCAGATCTGAGATATATCTTGGAGAAACACTTAGCACCCTAAAGCTGATCGAACAAATAATCGATCCTGGGTTAGGGATACCTGTTCTTTACAGTGACTTTATTCAACTGTCGATAAGCAATGCACATATGAAGGGAACCATCTTTCTTCCGAATAAATAATATTGGTGCGCCCCATGGAGACTGGCTCGGTCTAATGAAACCCTTATCTAGAAAATCCTTTAACTGATCCTTCAACTCTTTTAGCTCGGCTATAGCCATCCTGTAGGGAGGAATGGATATAGGTTGCGTATCGGGAAGAAGGTCAATACAGAAGTCAATCTCTCGCTCGGGAGGAAACATGGCAAATCATCAGGAAAGACCTCTGGATACTCACATACTACTCGTACTGACTGGATAGTCGGGGTCTCGGAATGAACATCCTTGACCCTAACCAAATGATACATGCAACCCTTGGAAATCATCTTCCTGGCCTTGAGGTAGGAAACGGAGCGACCTACAAGAACAACTAAACTACCCTTCCATTCTAAGACTAGCTCACCCGGGAATCTGAACTCTACTGACCGGGTTCTACAATTAATGGAAGCATAACAAGCATACAACCAATCCATGCCGAGAATAACATAGAAATAATTCATGGCTAAATCTATCAGATCTTCTGAGGTGACCTTATAGAGAACCAAGATCGGGCAATTTCTATACACCCGTCTAGCTATAACTGAGTCCCCTACTGGAGTAGTAACTAAGAAGCATTCTGACAAGACATCGGGACTGACTCCGAAGCTACTGGCTACAATAGGTGTCACAAAGGACAAGGTGGCCCCTAGATCTAACAATGCATAAACATCAACATGGAAGACTCGTAACATACCAATAACCACGTCCGGGGAGACCTCCTACTCTTGACGGAATGCTAGGGCATAGTATCTATTCTAGCGCTGACCGCCAGCTGCACTGGTAGATTCCCCCTGATGTGCTGAGCGAGGGGATGGGGCTGCTAAGCTAGAATCTGGGCCACAGCCCCCATCCTGCTCCTGTCTCGCTGTTGGAGAATCTCTAAGCATATGTCTGGGTTGCCCGCACCGAAACCTGCCAAGCACTGGCCCTCGGCCACATCTGCGACAAGTTGGAATACCTGAATCAGGGGGCCTGCTTCCATGACCCCTCGAGCCTGATGCTCTCCCTCTCTGATCATGCCTATTCCGAGATGGAACACTCAAGGCTGATGATCTCTGGTGGGTCTGCTGACGGTGCCCACCACCGGACCTCTGTTGGGAGAATTTGTGGTCCTCAGTCCTGGCCCTCTTTGCCTCTCTCTCTCTCGAATGTTCCATCTCCATCTTTCGGGCATCCAACACCATCCGAGGGAAGTCCATATCCTGATGGAGCATAGAAATCCTGCATTCCTTATCAAAGTAACTTGCTATCCCATGCACAAACCTGCTCACTCGCGCCCTCTGGTCATCAACTAACTCAGGAGCATACTTCGGCAGGCAGGTGAACTCAAGGGAATACTCTAGTACCATCATCCTCCCTTGCTTCAGATTTACGAACTCAGCTGCCTTCAGCTCCCTCATCTCCCAAGGAAAGAACCGATCTAGGAATGCAACATGGAACTCTTCCTAAGTGACCAGACCTTCTCCGACGACCCTTCCATCTTTCCATTGACGAAAAAAGATATGTGCAACCCCCTTCAACTGATAGGAGGCCAATTCAGCGCACTCTGCACTACTCACCCCTATAACCTGGGTGATCTGGACGATCTCCTCTATGAATTCATATGGGTCCTCACCTACCTTGGACCCTAAGTACTCTGGTGGATCCTCAAAAAGTCCCTAACTCGAGCCGCCGCTCCACTGCCATTCTGCAAAACATGCGCAACGGCCCGCTGATTAACCTTAGTGGTCAAGGCCTACGCAAGCATCTGGATAGCAGCCCAAAACTCAGCGTGGGCGGCTGGCTCCGGTGCCTAAGGATCCTGACGGTGGGACCTGCCGATGCCCACAACCCATGCCATCCTCGTGGCCTTCACCGTCTCGATTTCTCCTTCCATTCATCCTTCGAGGAGCCATGATTCTTCAATCGCGAATAGTACGAATTAGAGGGATAGAAAGACTCTTCATTGCACGAAATAGATCATGAAAGATGGGAACATTTCCTAGAATGTTTCGTAGCCCTTTTGTCGTAAGTGTGGCGCGCTTCACACTCATGAAAAATACTCTACTTAACGCGGCTTTCAGACTCCCTAGGACACTTCAAAAATATGGCTCTAATACCAAGTTTTTAACGTCCTGAGCATAGACCCGGATCGTGGACACGGGAAAAGGGACCCCGAGAGACCCCAAGTCAACCCATGGCATAAGCATTCACTAACTCATTCAATAAACATAAAAAACATAATCATAAACTCAACGGAAATATAACTTGACATAACAATAGAAAGAACATCTGAAGTTGAATATATGCCTAAGTCTGATAAGCCTCTAATATGGGTGAGCTGATGGGACAATACTCCCAACTAGGTCAGCAATACTGAAACCGAAAATAAAACAACTGAAAGTCTAGTCCTCGAAAGATGAGGATTCACAAACCAAGAAGGTACTAACTCTGATACGCGACTACGAACGGGGCTGGACCTGAGAACCAAATCCTGCATCATGAAATGATGCAGCATAGAAAGTATACGGTCAGTATGTGGAATGTACCGAGTATGCAAGGTAAGTAAAACCGCTTAAGTAAATAAACCATTTAAAAAATTTCATGACATATCATAAGCTTTTAAGTGAAAATAGAAGGCTACAAGCAATCACTCTGAAACTTTACTCTGATCATAACATGACCATGCATAGCTTTAAAACATCATGATTGACTCGAATGAATCAAAGATGAAACATAACACTTATATTAAAAGCTGAACAATGAGTCAAACCTTGCTTCTTGAACATGCATACATACGATAATTATCATGAGTAAGGGTTATGCAAATTTGAATGATATAGAAAGTGGGAGACTCGTCACTTAACCGATATACCACGATAAAGCTTACATGGTCCCGACTATTACACTCAAGTGGGCAGAGCCATCCAAAACCTTTCCAGGGCTAGGGACGCTACCATGATATCTATACCAAGCTAAAAGGGGACAATCGGGCTGGGGATAGCTCACAAGGGAGGTCCCAATAACATAATAGAATCAACCTACGTTGGCGCATAATTCTGGGGCATAGGGTCATCGACCCTTACCCCGCTTGGTGCTAGACTCTTCTCCCAAACATGCAATGCTTTACATCATAAAATACCAATCTCAACATCATCTAGTGACGAAGCTCAACATGAATTCATGCATAAACTCAACATCGTATGAATCAAAGCTCAACATTTTCTATTGACAAAGCTCATTATGAAATCATTCATATACTAGACATCATGTAAATATGAAGCTCAACAATGTTGTTTTGACAAAGCTTAGAATGAATTCATTATTAGACTCAACATCATGTGAAATGAAGCTTAATAACAACATACATCTCAATTACAAATTCATGCATATGAGAAGCTTTACTATGACACATACCACAAGCTCAAAGAAAAGTGGGAGATTTTACTCCAAAATCATGAGGAAGCCTACTTTAGAAATATCACTTCATCATCATCAATATAAGGGCCTTGCCCAAAACCTTGTCATGCTTGAACTCTTACAATTCATTTGAAAACAATATAATTTGGGAGGTTTAACTCCAAAATGAGGTAATAAAGTCAATTCAAAAAAATCATCATTCATACTCATCATTGGGCACTACCCAAAGCTTCATCATACTTGGGTTTTATTTAATCTTCTTTGAAAACATCATCAAAATCATGGGTTAGGTTGGAAACATGCCTTTCATCAACTACTCCATCATCATCACATTATATATAAACTATCCATACATGGGCATTTTAGATTCAATTTTAGAAAGACAATTTTGTAAACGAAATTAAGTTATAATCCACCCAAGCTAAGTAAATCACCAATATAAACTAATTTTAATCATACCCATGAGTAGAGATGTAAGAATCATACAATTGAATGAAAACCAATACTTGATCATCACAAACCAATCACAAATTGCTAGGGAATGGGCATGGGTGTGGAAGGAAGCACCCACTCTTAGCCTTACATACCTGGGATTGAAGAATCCTAACTCTTCCTAATTGCTCAACTAAGATTCCAATCGGAAACCTTGAGAATTCACCTTGATTCTTCTCCTCAAACCCCCAACCTTGCATGCATGAAAGTAATGGACTAAGATGGGTTTTTCTCTGCTAAAAACCCTCTATTATGAGCTTAAAACGACGTAGTATAGGCCCTTAGAACTTAGGAATTATGGAAAAGCCCTTACTGA